>JAUIMM010002453.1:0-30376 GCA_031769625.1 Taudactylus pleione
CTCTAGTACTTAATTTCAATAGTCTGCTCACCATATCTGCAGGTACTACATTAGTAATTATTTTTATTATTATTATTATTATAATGTTATACTCTGTATAATACCTTATATTACTAGTATGCTCACCATTGCTTCAGTTACTGCATTAGTTATTATTATTATTATTATTATTATTATTATTATTATTATTATTATTATTATTATGTTACACTATCTACAGTACCTTATATCACTAGTCTGCTCACCACAACTTCAGTTACTACATTAGACATTATTTTTTTTTTACACTATTGTACTGTTACTAAAATCATTAGTCTGCTTACCATATCTTCAGTTACTACATTAGTTATTATCATTATTATTATGTTACACTATTTATTTTACCTAATTTCACAAGTCTGCTCACCTAAACTTCAGATACTACAATAGTTATTATTATTATTATTATTATTATTATTATTATTATTATTATGTTACACTATTTATAGAATCTAATTTCACTAGTCTGCTCACCACAACTTCACTTACTACATTAGTTAATATTAATATGTTACACTATCTATAGTACGTAAAATCACTTGTCTGCTCACCTTAACTTCAGTTGCTACATTAGTTATTAATTATTAATATTATTATTATTATTATTATTATTATTATGTTACACTATCTATAGTACTTAATTTCAATAGTCTGCTCACCATAACTTCAGGTACTACATCAGTAATTATTTTTATTTTTATTAATTATTATTATTATTATTATTATTAATATTATTATTATGTTATTCTATGTATAGTACCTTATATCACTAGTATGCTCACCATTACTTCAGGTCCTGCATTAGTTATTATTATTATGATTATGATTATGATTATTATTATTATTATTATTATTATTATTATTATTATGTTACACAATCTACATTACCTTATATCACTAGTCTGCTCACCACAACTTCAGTTACTACATTAGACATTATTAATTTTTTTTTAGACTATAGTACTGTACCTAATATCATTAGTCTGCTTACCATATCTTCAGTTACTACATTAGTTATTATCATTATTATTATTATTATTATTATTATTATTATTATTATTATTATTATTATTATGTTACACTATTTATAGAATCTAATTTCACTAGTCTGCTCACCACAACTTCAACTACAACATTAGTTAATATTAATATGTAACACTATCTATAGTACGTAATATCACTAGTCTGCTCACCTTAACTTCAGTTACTACATTAGTTATTATTATTATGTTACACTATCTATAGTAACTAATATCACTAGTCTGCTCACCTTAACTTCAGTTACTACATTAGTTATTATTATTATGTTACACTATTTATAGTACCTAATTTCACTATTCTTCTCACCACAACTTCAGTTACTACATTAGTTATTATTATTATTATTATTATTATTATTAAAATTATTATGTTACACTATCTGTATTACTTTATATCACTAGTCTGCTCACAATAACTTCAGTTACTACATTAGTTATTATTATTATTTTTATTATCATTATTATTATTATTATTATTATTATTATTATTATTATTATTACGTTACACTATCTATAGTACTTAATATCAATAGTCTGCTCAGCATAACTTCAGTTTCTACATTATTTATTGTTATTATTATTATTATTTTTATTGTTATGATACACTATGTATAGTACCTTAAATCACTTGTCTGCTCACCATTACTTCAGTTACTACATTAGTTATTATAATAATTATTATTATTATTATGTTACACTATCTATAGTACCTAATTTCACTAGTCTGCTCACCTTAACTTCAGTTACTACATTAGTTATTATTATGTTACACTATCTATAGTACCTAATATCACTAGTCTGCTTACCTTAACTTCAGTTACTACATTAGTTATCATTATTATGTTACACTATAGTACTGTACATAATATTACTAGTCTGCTCACCATAAATTTAGTTACTACATTAGTTATTATAATTATTATTATTATGTTACACTATATAAAGTACCTAATTTCCCTAGTCTGCTCACATTAAATTCAGTTACTAGTTTAGTTATTATTATTATTATTATTATTATTATTATTATTATTATGTTGTTACACTATCTATAGTACCTTGTATCACTAGTCTGCTCACCATAAATTCAGTTACTACATTAGTTATTATTATTATTATTATTACTATTATTATTATTATCATTATTATGTTACACTATCTATAGTACCTTATATCACTAGTCTGCTCACCATAAAATTCAGTTACTACATTAGTTATTATTATTATGTTACACTATCTATAGTATCTTATATCACTAGTCTGCTCACCACAACTTTGGTTACTACATTAGTTATTATTATTATGTTACACTACAGTATAGTACCTAATATCGCTAGTCTGCTCACCACAACTACAGTTACTACATTAGTTATTATTATTATGTTACACTACAGTACTGTACCTAATATCAAAAGTCTGCTCACCATAACTTCAGTTACTACAATAGTTATTATTATTATTATTATTATTATTATTATTATTATTATTATGTTACACTATTTAGAGTACCTAATTTCACTAGTCTGCTTACCATAATTTCAATTACTACATTAGTTAATAATATTTATTATTATTATTATTATTATTATTATTATTATTATTATTATTATTATTATTATTATGTTACACTATGTATAGTACCTTATGTCACTAGTCTGTAACCCATTACTTCAGTTACTACATTAGTTATTATAATTATTATTATTATAATGTTACACTATCTATAGTAAATAATTTCACTAGTCTGCTCACCTTAACTTCAGTTACTACATTAGTTATTATTATGTTACACTATCTATAGTAACTAATATCACTAGTCAGCTCACCTTAACTTCAGTTACTACATTAGTTATTATTATTATGTTACACTATTTTTAGTACCTAATTTCACTAGTCTTCTCACCACAACTTCAGTTACTACATTAGTTGTTATTATTATTATTATTATTATTAAAATTATTATGTTACACTATCTTTATTACTTTATATCACTAGTCTGCTCACAATAACTTCAGTTACTACATTAGTTATTATTATTATTATAATGTTACTCTATCTGTAGAACCTATTATCCCTAGTCTGCTCACCATAACTTCAGTTACTACATTAGTTATTATCATTATTATTATGTTACACTATTTATTTTACCTAATTTCACTGGTCTGCTCACCTAAACTTCAGATACTACATTAATTATTATTATTATTATTATTATTATTATTATTATGTTACACTTTTTATAGAACCTAATTTCACTAGTCTGCTCACCACAACTTCACTTACTACATTAGTTAATATTATTATGTTACACTGTCTATAGTACCTCAAATCACTAGTCTGCTCACCATAACCTCAGTTACTACATTACTTATTATTATTATTATTATTATTATAATTATATTACACTATAGTACCTCATATCACTATTCTGCTCACCACAACTTCAGTTGCTACATTAGTTATTAATTATTAATATTATTATTATTATTATTATTATTATTATTATTATTATTATTATTATTATTATTATTATGTTACACTATCTATAGTACTTAATTTCAATAGTCTGCTCACCATAACTTCAGGTACTACATCAGTAATTATTTTTATTTTTATTAATTATTATTATTATTATTATTAATATTATTATTATGTTATTCTATGTATAGTACCTTATATCACTAGTATGCTCACCATTACTTCAGGTCCTGCATTAGTTATTATGATTATGATTATGATTATGATTATTATTATTATTATTATTATTATTATTATTATTATTATTATTATGTTACACAATCTACATTACCTTATATCACTAGTCTGCTCACCACAACTTCAGTTACTACATTAGACATTATTAATTTTTTTTTAGACTATAGCACTGTACCTAATATCACTAGTCTGCTTACCATATCTTCAGTTACTACATTAGTTATTATTATTATTATTATTATTATTATTATTATTATTATTATGTTACACTATTTATAGAATCTAATTTCACTAGTCTGCTCACCACAACTTCAACTACAACATTAGTTAATATTAATATGTTACACTATCTATAGTACGTAATATCACTAATCTGCTCACCATAACTTCAGTTACTACATTAGTTATTCTTATTATTCTTATTATTCTTATTCTTATTATTATTATTATGTTACACTATCTATAGTACCTAATTTTACTTGTCTGCTCACCATAACTTCAGTTTCTACATTAGTTATTATTATTATTTTTATTATTATTATTATTATGTTACACTATCTATAGTACCGAATTTTACTTGTCTGCTCACCATAACTTCAGTTTCTACATTAGTTATTATTATTATTATTATTATTATTATTTTTATTATATTTATTGTTATTATTATTATTATTATTATTATTATTATTATTATTATTATTATTATTATTATTATGTTACACTTTCTATAGTACCTCATGTCACTAGACTGCTCACCACAACTTCAGTTACTACATTAGTTATTATCATTATTATTATGTTACAATATTTATAGTACCTAATTTCACTAGTCTACTCACCTTAACTGTAGTTATTACATAAGTTATTATTATTATAATTATTATTATTATGTTACAATATCTATAATACCTTATATCACTAGTCTGCTCACCATAACTTCAGTTACTACCTTAGTTATTATTATTATGTTACACTATCTATAGTACCTAATATCACTAGTCTGCTCACCATAACTTCAGTTACTACATTAGTTATTAATATTATTATTATTATTATTATTATTATTATAATTATTATTATGTTACACTATCTATAGTACCTAATTTTACTAGTCTGCTCACGATAACTTCAGTTACTACTTTAGTTATTATTATTATTATTATTATTATTATTATTATTATTATTATTATTATTATTATTATGTTACACTATCTATAGTACCTAATTTTACTTGTCTGCTCACCATAACTTCAGTTTCTATATTAGTTATTATTATTATTATTATTATTATTTTTATTATAATTATTGTTATTGTTATTATTATTATTATTATTATTATTATTAAGTTACACTATCTATAGTACCTCATGTCACTAGTCTGCTCACCATAACCTCAGTTACTACATTAGTTATTATTATTATTATTATTATTATTAATATTATTATTATTATTATTATTATTATTATTATTATTATTATTATTATTATTATGTTACACTATATATAGTACCTAATATCACTAGTCTGCTAACCACAACTTCAGTTACTACATTAGTTGTTATCATTATCAGTACTGTACATAATCTCCCTTGTCTGCTCACCATATCTTTAGTTACTACATTAGTTATTATCATTATTATTATGTTACACTATTTATATTCCCTAATTTCACTAGTCTACTCACCTTAACTTTAGTTACTACATTAGTTATTATTATTATAATTATTATTATTGTTACAATATCTATAGTACCTTATATCATTAGTCTGCTCACCATAATTTCAGTTACTACATTAGTTATTATTATTATGTCACACCTTCTATAGTACCTAATATCACTAGTCTGCTCACCATAACTTCAGCTACTACATTAGTTAATATTATTATTATTATTATTATTATTATTATTATTATTATTATTATGTTACACTATCTATAGTAACTAATACCACTAGTCTGCTAACCTTAACTTCAGTTACTACATTAGTTATTATTATTATGTTACACTATTTATAGTACGTAATTTCACTAGTCTTCTCACCACAACTTCAGTTACTACATTAGTTATTATTATAATTATTATTATTATTATTATTATTATTACAATTTTTGTTACACTAGCTTTTTTACTTTATATCACTAATCTGCTCACAATAACTTCAGTTACTACATTAGTTATTATTATTATTATTATTATAATGTTACTCTATCTGTAGTACCTATTATCCCTAGTATGCTCACATAACTTCAGTTACTACATTAGTTATTATTATTATTATTATTATTATTATTATTATTATTATTATTATTATTATTATTATGTTACACTATGTAAAGTACCTTATATCACTAGTCTGCTCACAATTACTGCAGTTACTACATTAGTTATTATTATTATTATTATTATTATTTTTATTATCATTATTATTATTATTATTATTATTATTATTATTATTATTATGTTACACTATCTATAGTACTTAATATCAATAGTCTGCTCACCATAACTTCAGTTTCTACATTAGTTATTGTTATTATTATTATTTTTTTTATTATTATGATACACTATGTATAGTACCTTATATCACTAGTCTGCTCACCATTACTTCAGTTACTACATTAGTTATTATAATAATAATAATTATTATTATTATTATTATGTTACACTATCTATAATACCTAATTTCACTAGTCTGCTCACCTTAACTTCAGTTACTACATTTGTTATTATTATTATGTTACACTATTTATAGTACCTAATTTCACTAGTCTTCTCACCACAACTTCAGTTACTACATTAGTTATTATTATTATTGTTATTATTATTATTATTAAAATTATTATGTTACATTATCTTTATTACTTTATATCACTAGTCTGCTCACAATAACTTCAGTTACTACATTAGTTATTATTATTATTATAATGTTACTCTATCTGTAGTACCTATTATCCCTCGTCTGCTCACATAACTTCAGTTACTACATTAGTTATTATTATTATTATTTTTTATTATGTTACACTATGTAAAGTACCTTATATCACTAGTCTGCTCACCATAACTTCAGTTACTACATTAGTTATTATTATTATTATTTTTTTATCATTATTATTATTATTATTATTATTATTATTATTATTATTATTATTATTATTATTATGTTACACTCTCTCTATAGTACTTAATATCAATAGTCTGCTCACCATAACATCAGTTTCTACATTAGTTATTGTTATTATTATTATGATTTTATTATTATGATACACTATGTATAGTACCTTATATCACTAGTCTGCTCACCATTACTTCAGTTACTACATTAGTTATTATAATAATAATTATTATTATTATTATGTTACACTATCCATAGTACCTAATTTCACTAGTCTGCTCACCTTAACTTCAGTTACTACATTAGTTATTATTATTATGTTACACTATCTATAGTACCTAATATCACTAGTCTGCTCACCATAATTTCAGTTACTACATTAGTTATTATTATCATTATTATTATCATTATTATTATGTTACATAATCTATAGTACCTAATATCACTAGTCTGCTCACCATACTTCAGTTACTACATTAGTAATTATTATTATTATCATTATTATTATATTACACTATCTATAGTACCTAGTATCAATAGACTGTTACACTATGTACAGTACTTTGTATCACTAGTCTGCTCACCATAACTTCAGTTACTACATTAGTTATTATTATTATGTTACACTATCTATAGTACCTAATTTCACTAGTCTGCTCACCACAACTTCAGTTACTACATTAGTTATTATTATAATTATAATTATTATTATATTACAATATGTATAGTACCTAATTTACTATTCTTCTTATGATATCTTCAGTTACTACATTAGTTATTATTATTATTATTATTATTATTATTATTATTATTATTATTATGTTACACTATGTATAGTACCTTATATCACTAGTCTGCTCACCATTACTTCAGTTGCTACATTAGTTATTATTATTATTATTATTATTATTATTATTATTATGTTACACTATGTACAGTTCCTTATATCACTAGTCTGCTCACCATAACTTCAGTTACTACATTAGTTATTCTTATTATTATTAATATTATTATTATTATTATTATTATTATTATTATTATTATTATGTTACACTATCTATAGTACCTAATATCACTAGTCAGCTCACCATAACTTCAGTTACTACATTGGTTATTATTATTATTATTATTATTATTATTATTATTATTATCATTATTATTATGTTACACTATCTATAGTACCTAATATCACTACTCTGCTCACCATAACTTCAGTTAATACATTAGTTGTTATTATTATATTACACTATAGTATTGTACATAATATCACTAGTCTAGTCAACAAAACTTTAGTTACTACATTAGTTATTAGCATTATTATTATGTTACACTATTTACAGTACCTAATTTCACTAGTTTACTCACCTTAACTTCAGTTACCACATTAGTTATTATTATTATTATTATTATTATTATTATTATTATTATTATTATTATGTTACATAATCTATAGTACCTAATATCACTAGTCTGCTCACCATAACTTCAGTTACTACATTAGTAATTATTATTATTATTATTATTATTATTGTTATGTTACACTATCTATAGTACCTAATATCAATAGTCTGCTCACCATTAGTTCAGTTGCAACATTAATTATTATTATTTTTATTATTATTATTATTATTATTATTATTATTATTATTATTATTATTATTATTATTATGTTACACTATCTATAGTACCTCATGTCACTAGTCTGCTCACCATAACCTCAGTTACTACATTAGTTATTATTATTATTATTATTATTATTAATATTATTATTATTATTATTATTATTATTATTATTATTATGTTACACTATATATAGTACCTAATATCACTAGTCTGCTAACCACAACTTCAGTTACTACATTAGTTGTTATCATTATCAGTACTGTACATAATCTCACTTGTCTGCTCACCATATCTTTAGTTACTACATTAGTTATTATCATTATTATTATGTTACACTATTTATATTCCCTAATTTCACTAGTCTACTCACCTTAACTTTAGTTACTACATTAGTTATTATTATTATAATTATTATTATTGTTACAATATCTATAGTACCTTATATCATTAGTCTGCTCACCATAATTTCAGTTACTACATTAGTTATTATTATTATGTCACACCTTCTATAGTACCTAATATCACTAGTGTGCTCACCATAACTTCAGCTACTACATTAGTTAATATTATTATTATTATTATTATTATTATTATTATTATTATTATTATTAAGTTACACTATCTATAGTAACTAATACCACTAGTCTGCTAACCTTAACTTCAGTTACTACATTAGTTATTATTATTATGTTACACTATTTATAGTACGTAATTTCACTAGTCTTCTCACCACAACTTCAGTTACTACATTAGTTATTATTATAATTATTATTATTATTATTATTATTATTATTATTATTATTATTATGTTACACTATATATAGTACCTAATATCACTAGTCTGCTAACCACAACTTCAGTTACTACATTAGTTGTTATCATTATCAGTACTGTACATAATCTCACTTGTCTGCTCACCATATCTTTAGTTACTACATTAGTTATTATCATTATTATTATGTTACACTATTTATATTCCCTAATTTCACTAGTCTACTCACCTTAACTTTAGTTACTACATTAGTTATTATTATTATAATTATTATTATTGTTACAATATCTATAGTACCTTATATCATTAGTCTGCTCACCATAATTTCAGTTACTACATTAGTTATTATTATTATGTCACACCTTCTATAGTACCTAATATCACTAGTCTGCTCACCATAACTTCAGCTACTACATTAGTTAATATTATTATTATTATTATTATTATTATTATTATTATTATTATTATTATTATTAAGTTACACTATCTATAGTAACTAATACCACTAGTCTGCTAACCTTAACTTCAGTTACTACATTAGTTATTATTATTATGTTACACTATTTATAGTACGTAATTTCACTAGTCTTCTCACCACAACTTCAGTTACTACATTAGTTATTATTATAATTATTATTATTATTATTATTATTATTACAATTTTTGTTACACTAGCTTTTTTACTTTATATCACTAATCTGCTCACAATAACTTCAGTTACTACATTAGTTATTATTATTATTATTATAATGTTACTCTATCTGTAGTACCTATTATCCCTAGTATGCTCACATAACTTCAGTTACTACATTAGTTATTATTATTATTATTATTATTATTATTATTATTATTATTATTATTATGTTACACTATGTAAAGTACCTTATATCACTGGTCTGCTCACAATTACTGCAGTTACTACATTAGTTATTATTATTATTATTATTTTTATTATCATTATTATTATTATTATTATTATTATTATTATTATTATTATTATTATGTTACACTATCTATAGTACTTAATATCAATAGTCTGCTCACCATAACTTCAGTTTCTACATTAGTTATTGTTATTATTATTATTTTTTTTATTATTATGATACACTATGTATAGTACCTTATATCACTAGTCTGCTCACCATTACTTCAGTTACTACATTAGTTATTATAATAATTATTATTATTATTATTATTATTATTATTATGTTACATTATCTATAGTACCTAATTTCACTAGTCTGCTCACCTTAACTTCAGTTACTACATTTGTTATTATTATTATGTTACACTATTTATAGTACCTAATTTCACTAGTCTTCTCACCACAACTTCAGTTACTACATTAGTTATTATTATTATTGTTATTATTATTATTATTAAAATTATTATGTTACATTATCTTTATTACTTTATATCACTAGTCTGCTCACAATAACTTCAGTTACTACATTAGTTATTATTATTATTATAATGTTACTCTATCTGTAGTACCTATTATCCCTCGTCTGCTCACATAACTTCAGTTACTACATTAGTTATTATTATTATTATTATTATTATTATTTTTTATTATGTTACACTATGTAAAGTACCTTATATCACTAGTCTGCTCACCATAACTTCAGTTACTACATTAGTTATTATTATTATTATTTTTTTATCATTATTATTATTATTATTATTATTATTATTATTATTATTATTATGTTACACTCTCTATAGTACTTAATATCAATAGTCTGCTCACCATAACATCAGTTTCTACATTAGTTATTGTTATTATTATTATGATTTTATTATTATGATACACTATGTATAGTACCTTATATCACTAGTCTGCTCACCATTACTTCAGTTACTACATTAGTTATTATAATAATAATAATTATTATTATTATTATTATGTTACACTATCCATAGTACCTAATTTCACTAGTCTGCTCACCTTAACTTCAGTTACTACATTAGTTATTATTATTATGTTACACTATCTATAGTACCTAATATCACTAGTCTGCTCACCATAATTTCAGTTACTACATTAGTTATTATTATCATTATTATTATTATCATTATTATTATGTTACATAATCTATAGTACCTAATATCACTAGTCTGCTCACCATAACTTCAGTTACTACATTAGTAATTATTATTATTATCATTATTATTATATTACACTATCTATAGTACCTAGTATCAATAGACTGTTACACTATGTACAGTACTTTGTATCACTAGTCTGCTCACCATAACTTCAGTTACTACATTAGTTATTATTATTATGTTACACTATCTATAGTACCTAATTTCACTAGTCTGCTCACCACAACTTCAGTTACTACATTAGTTATTATTATTATTATTATAATTATTATTATATTACACTATGTATAGTACCTAATTTTACTATTCTTCTTATGATATCTTCAGTTACTACATTAGTTATTATTATTATTATTATTATTATTATTATTATTATTATTATTATTATGTTACACTATGTATAGTACCTTATATCACTAGTCTGCTCACCATTACTTCAGTTGCTACATTAGTTATTATTATTATTATTATTATTATTATTATTATTATTATTATGTTACACTATGTACAGTTCCTTATATCACTAGTCTGCTCACCATAACTTCAGTTACTACATTAGTTATTCTTATTATTATTAATATTATTATTATTATTATTATTATTATTATTATTATGTTACACTATCTATAGTACCTAATATCACTAGTCAGCTCACCATAACTTCAGTTACTACATTGGTTATTATTATTATTATTATTATTATCATTATTATTATGTTACACTATCTATAGTACCTAATATCACTACTCTGCTCACCATAACTTCAGTTAATACATTAGTTGTTATTATTATATTACACTATAGTATTGTACATAATATCACTAGTCTAGTCAACAAAACTTTAGTTACTACATTAGTTATTATTATTATGTTACACTATCTATAGTACCTAATATCACAAGTCTGCTCTCCATAATTTCAGTTACTACATTAGTTATTATTATCATTATTATTATTATCATTATTATTATGTTACATAATCTATAGTACCTAATATCACTAGTCTGCTCACCATAACTTCAGTTACTACATTAGTAATTATTATTATTATCATTATTATTATATTACACTATCTATAGTACCTAGTATCAATAGACTGTTACACTATGTACAGTACTTTGTATCACTAGTCTGCTCACCATAACTTCAGTTACTACATTAGTTATTATTATTATGTTACACTATCTATAGTACCTAATTTCACTAGTCTGCTCACCACAACTTCAGTTACTACATTAGTTATTATTATTATTATTATTATAATTATTATTATATTACACTATGTATAGTACCTAATTTTACTATTCTTCTTATGATATCTTCAGTTACTACATTAGTTATTATTATTATTATTATTATTATTATTATTATTATTATGTTACACTATGTATAGTACCTTATATCACTAGTCTGCTCACCATTACTTCAGTTGCTACATTAGTTATTATTATTATTATTATTATTATTATGTTACACTATGTACAGTTCCTTATATCACTAGTCTGCTCACCATAACTTCAGTTACTACATTAGTTATTCTTATTATTATTAATATTATTATTATTATTATTATTATTATTATTATGTTACACTATCTATAGTACCTAATATCACTAGTCAGCTCACCATAACTTCAGTTACTACATTGGTTATTATTATTATTATTATTATTATTATTATTATTATTATTATCATTATTATTATGTTACACTATCTATAGTACCTAATATCACTACTCTGCTCACCATAACTTCAGTTAATACATTAGTTGTTATTATTATATTACACTATAGTATTGTACATAATATCACTAGTCTAGTCAACAAAACTTTAGTTACTACATTAGTTATTATCATTATTATTATGTTACACTATTTACAGTACCTAATTTCACTAGTTTACTCACCTTAACTTCAGTTACCACATTAGTTATTATTATTATTATTATTATTATTATTATTATTATTATTATGTTACATAATCTATAGTACCTAATATCACTAGTCTGCTCACCATAACTTCAGTTACTACATTAGTAATTATTATTAATATTATTATTATTATTGTTATGTTACACTATCTATAGTACCTAATATCAATAGTCTGCTCACCATTAGTTCAGTTGCAACATTAATTATTATTTTTATTATTATTATTATTATTATTATTATTATTATGTTACACTATGTACAGTACTTTGTATCACTAGTCTGCTCACCATAACTTCAGTTACTACATTAGTTATTATTATTATGTTACACTATCTATAGTACCTAATTTCACTAGTCTGCTCACCACAACTTCAGTTACTACATTAGTTATTATTATTATAATTATTATTATTATATTACACTATCTATAGTACCTAATTTTACTATTCTTCTCACGATAACTTTATTTACTACATTAGTTATTATTATTATTATTATTATTATTAATTTTATTATGTTACACTATGTATAGTACCTTATATCACTAGTCTGCTCAACATTACTTCAGTTGCTACATTAGTTATTATTATTATTATTATTATTATGTTACACTATTTATATTCCCTAATTTCACTAGTCTACTCACCTTAACTTTAGTTACTACATTAGTTATTATTACTATAATTATTATTATTGTTACAATATCTATAGTACCTTATATCATTAGTCTACTCACCATAACTTCAATTATTACATTAGTTATTAATATTATGTCACACCTTCTATAGTACCTAATATCACTAGTCTGCTCACCATAACTTCAGTATATATTATTATTATTATTATTATTATTATTATTATTATTATTATTATGTTACACTATCTATTGTACCTAATATCACTAGTCTGCTCACCATAATTTCAGTGAATACATTAGTTAATATTATTATTATTATTATTATCATTATTATTATTATGTTACATAATCTATAGTACCTAATAGCACTAATCTGCTCACCATAACTTCAGTTACTACATTAGTAATTATTATTATCATTATTATAATATTACACTATCTATAGTACCTAGTATCAATAGTCTGTTACACTATGTACAGTACTTTGTATCACTAGTCTGCTCACCATAACTTCATTTACTACATTAGTTATTATTATTGTTACACTATCTATAGTACCTAGTTTCACTAGTCTGCTCACCACAACTTCAGTTACTACATTAGTTATTATTATTATAATTATTATTATATTACACTATGTATAGTACCTAATTTTACTATTGTTCTCATGATATCATCAGTTACTACATTAGTTATTATTATTATTATTATTATTATTATTATTATTATTATTATTATTATTATGTTACACTATGTAAAGTACCTTATATCACTAGTCTGCTCACCATTACTTCAGTTGCTACATTAGTTATTATTATTATTATTATTATTCTAATTATTATTATTATGTTACACTATGTACAGTTCCTTATATCACTAATCTGCTCACCATAACTTCAGTTACTACATTAGTTATTCTTATTATTCTTATTATTCTTATTCTTATTATTATTAATATGTTACACTATCTATAGTACCTAATTTTACTAGTCTGCTCATGATAACTTCAGATACTACATTAGTTATTATTATTATTTTTATTATTATTATTATTATTATTATTATTATTATTATGTTACACTATCTATAGTACCTAATTTTACTTGTCTGCTCACCATAACTTCAGTTTCTACATTAGTTATTTTTATTATTATTATTATTATTTTTATTATATTTATTGTTATTATTATTATTATTATTATTATTATTATTATGTTACACTTTCTATAGTACCTCATGTCACTAGACTGCTCACCACAACTTCAGTTACTACATTAGTTATTATCATTATTATTATGTTACAATATTTATAGTACCTAATTTCACTAGTCTACTCACCTTAACTGTAGTTACTACATAAGTTATTATTATTATAATTATTATTATTATGTTACAATATCTATAATACCTTATATCACTAGTCTGCTCACCATAACTTCAGTTACTACATTAGTTATTAATATTATTATTATTTTTATTATAATTATTATTATGTTACACTATCTATAGTACCTAATTTTACTAGTCTGCTCACGATAACTTCAGTTACTACTTTAGTTATTATTATTATTATTATTATTATTATTATTATTATTATTATTATGTTACACTATCTATAGTACCTAATTTTACTTGTCTGCTCACCATAACTTCAGTTTGTATATTAGTTATTATTATTATTATTATTATTATTATTATTATTATTATTTTTATTATAATTATTGTAATTGTTATTATTATTATTATTATTATTATTATTAAGTTACACTATCTATAGTACCTCATGTCACTAGTCTGCTCACCATAACCTCAGTTACTACATTAGTTATTATTATTATTATTAATATTACTATTATTATTATTATTATTATTATTATTATTATTATGTTACACTATATATAGTACCTAATATCACTAGTCTGCTAACCACAACTTCAGTTACTACATTAGTTATTATCATTATTATTATGTTACACTATTTATATTCCCTAATTTCACTAGTCTACTCACCTTAACTTTAGTTACTACATTAGTTATTATTATTATAATTATTATTATTGTTACAATATCTATAGTACCTTATATCATTAGTCTGCTCACCATAATTTCAGTTACTACATTAGTTATTATTATTATGTCACACCTTCTATAGTACCTAATATCACTAGTCTGCTCACCATAACTTCAGCTACTACATTAGTTAATATTATTATTATTATTATTATTATTATTATTATTATTATTATTATGTTACACTATCTATAGTAACTAATACCACTAGTCTGCTAACCTTAACTTCAGTTACTACATTAGTTATTATTATTATGTTACACTATTTATAGTACGTAATTTCACTAGTCTTCTCACCACAACTTCAGTTACTACATTAGTTATTATTATAATTATTATTATTATTATTATTATTATTATTACAATTTTTGTTACACTAGCTTTTTTACTTTATATCACTAATCTGCTCACAATAACTTCAGTTACTACATTAGTTATTATTATTATTATTATAATGTTACTCTATCTGTAGTACCTATTATCCCTAGTATGCTCACATAACTTCAGTTACTACATTAGTTATTATTATTATTATTATTATTATTATTATTATTATTATTATTATTATTATGTTACACTATGTAAAGTACCTTATATCACTAGTCTGCTCACAATTACTGCAGTTACTACATTAGTTATTATTATTATTATTATTATTATTTTTATTATCATTATTATTATTATTATTATTATTATTATTATTATTATTATTATTATGTTACACTATCTATAGTACTTAATATCAATAGTCTGCTCACAATAACTTCAGTTACTACATTAGTTAATATTATTATTATAATGTTACTCTATCTGTAGTACCTATTATCCCTCGTCTGCTCACATAACTTCAGTTACTACATTAGTTATTATTATTATTATTATTATTATTTTATTTTTTTATTATGTTACACTATGTAAAGTACCTTATATCACTAGTCTGCTCACCATAACTTCAGTTACTACATTAGTTATTATTATTATTATTTTTTTATCATTATTATTATTATTATTATTATTATTATTATGTTACACTCTCTATAGTACTTAATATCAATAGTCTGCTCACCATAACATCAGTTTCTACATTAGTTATTGTTATTATTATTATGATTTTATTATTATGATACACTATGTATAGTACCTTATATCACTAGTCTGCTCACCATTACTTCAGTTACTACATTAGTTATTATAATAATAATTATTATTATTATTATGTTACACTATCCATAGTACCTAATTTCACTAGTCTGCTCACCTTAACTTCAGTTACTACATTAGTTATTATTATTATGTTACACTATCTATAGTACCTAATATCACTAGTCTGCTTACCTTAACTTCAGTTACTACATTAGTTATTATAATAATAATAATTATTATTATTATGTTACACTATCTAGAGTACCTAATATCACTAGTCTGCTCACCTTAACTTCTGTTACTACATTAGTTATTATTATTATGTTACACTATCTATAGTACCTAATATCACTAGTCTGCTTACCTTAACTTCAGTTACTACATTAGTTATCATTATTATGTTACACTATAGTACTGTACATAATATTACTAGTCTGCTCACCATAAATTTAGTTACTACATTAGTTATTATTATTATTATTATTATTATTATTATGTTATCCTATTTGTAGTACCTAATTTCCCTAGTCTGCTCACTTTAACTTCAGTTACTAGATTAGTTATTATTATTATTATTATTATTATTATTATTATTATTATTATTATTATTATTATTATTATTATTATGTTACACTATCTATAGTACCTTATATCACTAGTCTGCTCACCATAAATTCAGTTACTACATTAGTTATTATTATTATTACTATTATTATTATTATCATTATTATGTTACACTATCTATAGTACCTTATATCACTAGTCTGCTCACCATAAAATTCAGTTACTACATTAGTTATTATTATAATGTTACACTATCTATAGTATCTTATATCACTAGTCTGCTCACCACAACTTCAGTTACTACATTATTTATTATTATTATGTTACACTACAGTACTGTACCTAATATTACTAGTCTGCTCACCACAACTTCAGTTACTACATTAGTTATTATTATGTTACACTACTGTACTGTACCTAATATCAAAAGTCTGCTCACCATAACTTCAGTTACAATAGTTATTATTATTATTATTATTATTATTATGTTACACTATTTATAATACCTAATTTCACTTGTCTGCTTACCATAATTTCAATTACTACATTAGTTAATATTATTATTATTATTATTATTATTATTAATATTATTATTATTATTATGTTACACTATCTATATTACCTTATATCACTAGTCTGCTCACCATAACTTCAATTACTATATTTATTATTATTATTATTATTATTATTATTATTATTATTATGTTACACTATCTATTGTACCTAATATCACTAGTCTGCTCACCATAACTTCAGTTACTACATTAGTTATTATTATTATTATTATTATTAATATGTTACACTATGAATAGAACCTTATGTCACTAGTCTGCAATCCATTACTTCAGTTACTACATAAGTTATTATTATTATTATTATTATTATTATTATTATTATTATTATAATGTTACACTATCTATAGTAAATAATTTCACTAGTCTGCTCACCTTAACTTCAGTTACTACATTAGTTATTGTTATGTTACACTATCTAGAGAACCTAATATCACAAGTCTGCTCACCTTAACTTCAGTTACTACATTAGTTATTATTATTATTATTTTTATTATGTTACACTATTTATAGTACCTAATTTCAATAGTCTGCTCACCACAACTTCACTAACTACATTAGTTAATATTATTATGTTACACTATCTATAGTACGTAATATCACTAGTCTTCTCACCAAAACTTCAGTTACTACATTAGTTATTATTATTATTATTATTATTATTATTATTATTATTATTATTATGTTACACTATCTTTATTACTTTATATCACTAGTCTGCTCACCATAAGTTCATTTACTACATTAGTTATTATTATTATTATTATTATTATTAATATTATTATTATTATGTTACACTATCTATAGTACCTTATATCAATAGTCTGCTCACCATAACTTCAGCTACTACATTAGTTATTATTATTATGTTTCACTATCTATAGTACCTAATATCACTAGTCTGCTCACCTTAACATCATTTACTACATTAGCTATTAATATTATTATTATTATTATTATCATTATTATAATTATGTTTCACTATCTATAGTATCTTATATAACTAGTCTGTTCACCACAACTTGAGTTACTACATTCGTTATTATTATTATGTTACACTACAGTACTATACCTACTTTCACTAGTCTGCTCACCATAATTTCAGTTACTACAATAGTTATTATTATTATTATTATTATTATTATTATTATTATTACTATTATTATTATTATTATTATTATTATTATTATTATTATTATTATTATTATGTTATACTATGTATAGTACCTTATATCACTAGTCTGCTCACCACAACTTCAGTTACTACATTAGACATTATTATTATTTTTTTACACTATAGTACTGTACCAAATATCACTAGTCTGCTTACCATATCTTCAGTTACTACATTATTTATTATCATTATTATTATGTTACACTATTTATTTTACCTAATTTCACTAGTCTGCTCACCTAAACTTCAGATACTACATTATTTTTTATTATTATTATTATTACTATTATTATTAATATTATGTTACACTATATATAGAATCTAATTTCACTTGTCTGCTCACCTTAACTTCAGTTACTACATTAGTTATTATTATTATGTTACACTATCTATAGTAACTAATATCACTAGTCTGCTCATCTTAACTTCAGTTACTACATTAGTTATTATTATTATGTTACACTATTTATAGTACCTAATTTCACTAGTCTTCTCACCACAACTTCAGTTACTACATTAGTTATTATTATTATTATTAAAATTATTATGTTACACAATCTTTTTTACCTTATATCACTAGTCTGCTCACAATAACTTCAGTTACTACATTAGTTATTATTATTATAATGTTACTCTATCTGTAGTACCTATTATCCCTAGTCTGCTCACATAACTTCAGTTACTACATTAGTTATTATCATTATTATTATTATTATTATTATTATTATTATTATTATTATTATTATTATTATTATTATTATTATTATTATGTTACACTATCTATAGTACTTAATATCAATAGTCTGCTCACCATAACTTCAGTTTCTACATTAGTTATTGTTATTATTATTATTATTTTTATTATTATGATACACTATGTATAGTACCTTATATCACTAGTCTGCTCACCATTACTTCAGTTACTACATTAGTTATTATAATAATTATTATTATTATTATGTTACACTATCTATAGTACCTAATTTCGCTAGTCTGCTTACCATAATTTCAATTATTACAGTAGTTATTGTTATAATTATTATTATAATAATAATTATTATTATTATTATTATTATTATTATTATTATTATTATTATGTTACACTATCTATAGTACCTTATATCACTAGTCTGCTCACCATAACTTCAGTTACTACATTAGTAATTATTATTATGTCACACCTTCTATAGTACCTAATATCACTAGTCTGCTCACCATAACTTCAGTTACTACATTAGTTAACATTATTATTATTATTATTATTATTATTATTATGTTACACTATTTATAGTACCTAATTTCCCTAGTCTGCTCACTTTAACTTCAGTTACTAGATTAGTTATTATTATTATTATTATTATTATTATTATGTTACACTATCTATAGTACCTTATATCACTAGTCTGCTCACCATAAATTCAGTTACTACATTAGTTATTGTTATTATGTTACACTATCTATTGTACCTAATATCACTAGTCTGCTCACCTTCCCTTCATTTACTACATTAGTTATTAAAATTATTATTATTATTATTATTATTATTATTATTATTATTATTATGTTACACTATCTTAGGTATCTTATATCACTAGTCTGCTCACAACAACTTCAGTTACTACATTAGTTATTATTATTATTATGTTACACTACAGTACTATACCTAATATGACTAGTCTGCTCACCACAACTTCAGTTACTACATTAGTTATTATTATTATGTTACACTACAGTACTGTGCCAAACATCACTAGTCTGCTCACCTTCACTTCATTTACTTCATTAATTATTAATATTATTATTATTATTATTATTATTATTATTATTATTATTATTATTATTATGTTACACTATTTATAGTACCTAATTTCAATAGTCTGCTTACTATAATTTCAATTACTACATTAGTTAGTATTATATATTATTATAATTATTATTATTATTATTATTATTATTATTATGATGTTACACTATCTACAGTACCTTATATCACTATTCTGCTCACCACAACTTCAGTTACTACATTAGACATTATTATTATTTTTTTACACTATAGTACTGTACCTAATATCACGAGTATGCTTACCATATTTTCAGTTACTACATTAGTTATTATCATTATTATTATGTTACACTATTTATTTTACCTAATTTCAATACTCTGCTCACCTAAACTTCAGATACTACATTAGTTATTATTATTATTATTATTATTATTATTAATATTATTATTATTATCTTACACTATATATAGAATCTAATATCACTAGTATGCTCACCACAACTTCACTTACTACATTAGTTAATATTATTATGTTACACTATCTATAGTACGTAATATCTCTAGTCTGCTAACCTTAACTTCAGTTACTACATTAGTTATTATTATTATGTTACACTATCTATAGTAACTAATATCACTAGTCTGCTCACCTAAACTTCAGATACTACATTAGTTATTATTATTATTATTATTATTATTATTATTATTATTATTATTATTATTATGTTACACTATATATAGAACCTAATTTCACTAGTCTGCTCACCACAACTTCACTTACTACATTAGTTAATATTATTATGTTACACTATCTATAGTACGTAATATCACTAGTCTGCTAACCTTAACTTCAGTTACTACATTAGTTATTATTATTATGTTACACTATTTATAGTACCTAATTTCACTATTCTTCTCACCACAACTTCAGTTACTACATTAGTTATTATTATTATTATTATTATTATTATTATTAAAATTATTATGTTACACTATCTGTATTACTTTATATCACTAGTCTGCTCACAATAACTTCAGTTACTACATTAGTTATTATTATTATTTTTATTATCATTATTATTATTATTATTATTATTATTATTATTATTATTATTATTATTATTATGTTACACTATCTATAGTACTTAATATCAATAGTCTGCTCAGCATAACTTCAGTTTCTACATTATTTATTGTTATTATTATTATTATTTTTATTATTATGATACACTATGTATAGTACCTTAAATCACTTGTCTGCTCACCATTACTTCAGTTACTACATTATTTATTATAATAATAATTATTATTATTATGTTACACTATCTATAGTACCTAATTTCACTAGTATGCTCACCATTACTTCAGTTACTACATTAGTTATTATAATAATAATAATAATAATAATAATAATAATTATTATTATTATTATTATTATTATTATTATTATTATTATTATTATGTTATTCTATGTATAGTACCTTATATCACTAGTATGCTCACCATTACTTCAGGTCCTGCATTAGTTATTATTATTATGATTATGATTATGATTATTATTATTATTATTATTATTATTATGTTACACAATCTACATTACCTTATATCACTAGTCTGCTCACCACAACTTCAGTTACTACATTAGACATTATTAATTTTTTTTTAGACTATAGTACTGTACCTAATATCACTAGTCTGCTTACCATGTCTTCAGTTACTACATTAGTTATTATCATTATTATTATTATTATTATTATTATTATTATTATTATTATTATTATTATTATTATTATTATTATTATTATGTTACACTATTTATAGAATCTAATTTCACTAGTCTGCTCACCACAACTTCAACTACAACATTAGTTAATATTAATATGTTACACTATCTATAGTACGTAATATCACTAGTCTGCTCACCTTAACTTCAGTTACTACATTAGTTATTATTATTATGTTACACTATCTATAGTAACTAATATCACTAGTCTGCTCACCTTAACTTCAGTTACTACATTAGTTATTATTATTATGTTACACTATTTATAGTACCTAATTTCACTATTCTTCTTACCACAACTTCAGTTACTACATTAGTTATTATTATTATTATTATTATTATTATTATTAAAATTATTATGTTACACTATCTGTATTACTTTATATCACTAGTCTGCTCACAATAACTTCAGTTACTACATTAGTTATTATTATTATTTTTATTATCATTATTATTATTATTATTATTATTATTATTATTATTATTATTATTATTATTATTATTATGTTACACTATCTATAGTACTTAATATCAATAGTCTGCTCAGCATAACTTCAGTTTCTACATTATTTATTGTTATTATTATTATTATTTTTATTATTATGATACACTATGTATAGTACCTTAAATCACTTGTCTGCTCACCATTACTTCAGTTACTACATTATTTATTATAATAATTATTATTATTATTATGTTACACTATCTATAGTACCTAATTTCACTAGTATGCTCACCATTACTTCAGTTACTACATTAGTTATTATAATAATAATAATAATAATAATAATAATAATAATTATTATTATTATTATTATTATTATTATTATGTTACACTATCTATAGTACCTAATTTCACTAGTCTGCTCACCTTAACTTCAGTTACTACATTAGTTATTATTATTATGTTACACTATCTATAGTACCTAATATCACTAGTCTGCTTACCTTAACTTCAGTTACTACATTAGTTATCATTATTATGTTACACTATAGTACTGTACATAATATTATTAGTCTGCTCACCATAAATTTAGTTACTACATTAGTTATTATAATTATTATTAATATGTTACACTATATATAGTACCTAATTTCCCCAGTCTGCTCACATTAAATTCAGTTACTTGTTTAGTTATTATTATTATTATTATTATTATTATTATTATTATTATTATTATTATTATTATTATTATGTTGTTACACTATCTATAGTACTTTGTATCACTAGTCTGCTCACCATAAATTCAGTTACTACATTAGTTATTATTATTATTATTATTATTACTATTATTATTATTATCATTATTATGTTACACTATCTATAGTACCTTATATCACAAGTCTGCTCACCATAAAATTCAGTTACTACATTAGTTATTATTATTATGTTACACTATCTATAGTATCTTATATCACTAGTCTGCTCACCACAACTTCGGTTACTACATTAGTTATTATTATTATGTTACACTACAGTACAGTACCTAATATCGCTAGTCTGCTCACCACAACTACAGTTACTACATTAGTTATTATTATTATGTTACACTACAGTACTGTACCTAATATCAAAAGTCTGCTCACCATAACTTCAGTTACTACAATAGTTATTATTATTATTATTATTATTATTATTATTATGTTAAACTATTTAGAGTACCTAATTTCACTAGTCTGCTTACCATAATTTCAATTACTACATTAGTTAATAATATTTATTATTATTATTATTATTATTATTATTATTATTATTATTATTATGTGAAACTATGTATAGTACCTTATGTCACTAGTCTGCAACCCATTACTTCAGTTACTACATTAGTTATTATAATTATTATTATTATAATGTTACACTATCTATAGTAAATAATTTCACTAGTCTGCTCACCTTAACTTCAGTTACTACATTAGTTATTATTATGTTACACTATCTATAGTAACTAATATCACTAGTCAGCTCACCTTAACTTCAGTTACTACATTAGTTATTATTATTATGTTACACTATTTTTAGTACCTAATTTCACTAGTCTTCTCACCACAACTTCAGTTACTACATTAGTTGTTATAATTATTATTATTATTATTATTATTATTATTATTAATATTATTATTATTAAAATTATTATGTTACACTATCTTTATTACTTTGTATCACTAGTCTGCTCACAATAACTTCAGTTACTACATTAGTTATTATTATTATTATAATGTTACTCTATCTGTAGAACCTATTATCCCTAGTCTGCTCACCATAACTTCAGTTACTACATTAGTTATTATCATTATTATTATGTTACACTATTTATTTTACCTAATTTCACTGGTCTGCTCACCTAAACTTCAGATACTACATTAATTATTATTATTATTATTATTATTATTATTATTATGTTACACTGTTTATAGAACCTAATTTCACTAGTCTGCTCACCACAACTTCACTTACTACATTAGTTAATATTATTATGTTACACTGTCTATAGTACCTCATATCACTAGTCTGCTCACCATAACCTCAGTTACTACATTACTTATTATTATTATTATTATTATTATTATTATAATTATGTTACACTATAGTACCTCATATCACTATTCTGCTCACCACAACTTCAGTTGCTACATTAGTTATTAATTATTAATATTATTATTATTATTATTATTATTATTATTATTATTATTATGTTACACTATCTATAGTACTTAATTTCAATAGTCTGCTCACCATAACTTCAGGTACTACATCAGTAATTATTTTTATTTTTATTAATTATTATTATTATTATTATTATTATTATTATTAATATTATTATGTTATTCTATGTATAGTACCTTATATCACTCTTATGCTCACCATTACTTCAGTTACTGCATTAGTTATTATTATTATGATTATTATTATTATTATTATTATTATTATTATTATTATTATGTTACACAATCTACAGTACCTTATATCACTAGTCTGCTCACCACAACTTCAGTTACTACATTAGACATTATAAAAATTTTTTTAGACTATAGTACTGTACCTAATATCACTAGTCTGCTTACCATATCTTCAGTTACTACATTAGTTATTATTATTATTATTATTATTATTATTACTATTATTATTATTATTATTATGTTACACTATTTATAGAATCTAATTTCACTAGTCTGCTCACCACAACTTCACTTACAACATTAGTTAATATTAATATGTTACACTATCTATAGTACGTAATATCACTTGTCTGCTCACCTTAACTTCAGTTACTACATTAGTTATTATTATTATGTTACACTATCTATAGTAACTAATATCACTAGTCTGCTCACCTTAACTTCAGTTACTACATTAATTATTATTATTATGTTACACTATTTATAGTACCTAATTTCACTAGTCTTCTCACCACAACTTCAGTTACTACATTAGTTATTATTATTATTATTAAAATTATTATGTTACACTATCTGTAGTACTTAATATCAATAGTCTGCTCAGCATAACTTCAGTTTCTACATTATTTATTGTTATTATTATTATTATTTTTATTATTATGATACACTATGTATAGTACCTTAAATCACTTGTCTGCTCACCATTACTTCAGTTACTACATTAGTTATTATAATAATAATTATTATTATTATTATGTTACACTATCTATAGTACCTAATTTCACTAGTATGCTCACCATTACTTCAGTTACTACATTAGTTATTATAATAATAATAATAATTATTATTATTATTATTATTATTAATATTATTATTATTATTATTATTATTATTATTATTATTATTATTATTATGTTACACTATCTATAGTACCTAATTTCACTAGTCTGCTCACCTTAACTTCAGTTACTACATTAGTTATTATTATTATGTTACACTATCTATAGTACCTAATATCACTAGTCTGCTTACCTTAACTTCAGTTACTACATTAGTTATCATTATTATGTTACACTATAGTACTGTACATAATATTACTAGTCTGCTCACCATAAATTTAGTTACTACATTAGTTATTATAATTATTATTATTATGTTACACTATATATAGTACCTAATTTCCCTAGTCTGCTCACATTAAATTCAGTTACTAGTTTAGTTATTATTATTATTATTATTATTATTATTATTATTATTATTATTATTATTATTATGTTGTTACACTATCTATAGTACCTTGTATCACTAGTCTGCTCACCATAAATTCAGTTACTACATTAGTTATTATTATTATTATTATTATTACTATTATTATTATTATCATTATGTTACACTATCTATAGTACCTTATATCACTAGTCTGCTCACCATAAAATTCAGTTACTACATTAGTTATTATTATTATGTTACACTATCTATAGTATCTTATATCACTAGTCTGCTCACCACAACTTCGGTTACTACATTAGTTATTATTATTATGTTACACTACAGTACAGTACCTAATATCGCTAGTCTGCTCACCACAACTACAGTTACTACATTAGTTATTATTATTATGTTACACTACAGTACTGTACCTAATATCAAAAGTCTGCTCACCATAACTTCAGTTACTACAATAGTTATTATTATTATTATTATTATTATTATTATTATTATTATTATTATTATTATTATGTTACACTATTTAGAGTACCTAATTTCACTAGTCTGCTTACCATAATTTCAATTACTACATTAGTTAATAATATTTATTATTATTATTATTATTATTATTATTATTATTATTATTATTATTATTATTATTATGTTACACTATGTATAGTACCTTATGTCACTAGTCTGCAACCCATTACTTCAGTTACTACATTAGTTATTATAATTATTATTATTATAATGTTACACTATCTATAGTAAATAATTTCACTAGTCTGCTCACCTTAACTTCAGTTACTACATTAGTTATTATTATGTTACACTATCTATAGTAACTAATATCACTAGTGAGCTCACCTTAACTTCAGTTACTACATTAGTTATTATTATTATGTTACACTATTTTTAGTACCTAATTTCACTAGTCTTCTCACCACAACTTCAGTTACTACATTAGTTGTTATTATTATTATTATTATTATTATTATTATTAAAATTATTATGTTACACTATCTTTATTACTTTATATCACTAGTCTGCTCACAATAACTTCAGTTACTACATTAGTTATTATTATTATTATAATGTTACTCTATCTGTAGAACCTATTATCCCTAGTCTGCTCACCATAACTTCAGTTACTACATTAGTTATTATCATTATTATTATGTTACACTATTTATTTTACCTAATTTCACTGGTCTGCTCACCTAAACTTCAGATACTACATTAATTATTATTATTAATATTATTATTATTATTATTATTATTATTATGTTACACTATTTATAGAACCTAATTTCACTAGTCTGCTCACCACAACTTCACTTACTACATTAGTTAATATTATTATGTTACACTGTCTACAGTACCTCATATCACTAGTCTGCTCACCATAACCTCAGTTACTACATTACTTATTATTATTATTATTATAATTATTATTATTAATATAATTATGTTACACTATAGTACCTCATATCACTATTCTGCTCACCACAACTTCAGTTGCTACATTAGTTAGTAATTATTATTATTATTATTATTATTATTATTATTATTATTATTATTATTATTATTATTATTATGTTACACTATCTATAGTACTTAATTTCAATAGTCTGCTCACCATAACTTCAGGTACTACATCAGTAATTATTTTTATTTTTATTAATTATTATTATTATTATTATTATTATTATTATTATTATTATAAATATTATTATGTTATTCTATGTATAGTACCTTATATCACTCTTATGCTCACCATTACTTCAGTTACTGCATTAGTTATTATTATTATGATTATTATTATTATTATTATTATTATTATTATTATTATGTTACACAATCTACAGTACCTTATATCACTAGTCTGCTCACCACAACTTCAGTTACTACATTAGACATTATAAAAAATTTTTTAGACTATAGTACTGTACCTAATATCACTAGTCTGCTTACCATATCTTCAGTTACTACATTAGTTATTATCATTATTATTATTATTATTAGTATTATTATTATTATTATTATTATTATTATGTTACACTATTTATAGAATCTAATTTCACTAGTCTGCTCACCACAACTTCACTTACAACATTAGTTAATATTAATATGTTACACTATCTATAGTACGTAATATCACTAGTCTGCTCACCTTAACTTCAGTTACTACATTAGTTATTATTATTATGTTACACTATCTATAGTAACTAATATCACTAGTCTGCTCACATTAACTTCAGTTACTACATTAGTTATTATTATTATGTTACACTATTTATAGTACCTAATTTCACTAGTCTTCTCACCACAACTTCAGTTACTACATTAGTTATTATTATTATTATTATTATTATTATTATTATTATTATTATTATTATTATTATCATTATGTTACACTATCTATAGTACCTTATATCACTAGTCTGCTCACCATAAAATTCAGTTACTACATTAGTTATTATTATTATGTTACACTATCTATAGTATCTTATATCACTAGTCTGCTCACCACAACTTCAGTTACTACATTAGTTATTATTATTATGTTACACTACAGTACAGTACCTAATATCGCTAGTCTGCTCACCACAACTACAGTTACTACATTAGTTATTATTATTATGTTACACTACAGTACTGTACCTAATATCAAAAGTCTGTTCACCATAACTTCAGTTACTACAATAGTTATTATTATTATTATTATTATTATTATTATTATTATTATTATGTTACACTATTTAGAGTACCTAATTTCACTAGTCTGCTTACCATAATTTCAATTACTACATTAGTTAATAATATTTATTATTATTATTATTATTATTATTATTATTATTATGTACACTATGTATAGTACCTTATATCACTAGTCTGCAACCCATTACTTCAGTTACTACATTAGTTATTATTATAATTATTATTATTATAATGTTACACTATCTATAGTAAATAATTTCACAAGTCTGCTCACCTTAACTTCAGTTACTACATTAGTTATTATTATTATTATTTTTATTATGTTACTCTATTTATAGTACCTAATTTCACTAGTCTGCTCACCACAACTTCACTAACTACATTAGTTAATATTATTATGTTACACTATCTATAGTACGTAATATCACTAGTCTGCTCACCTTATCTTCTGTTACTACATTAGTTATTATAATTATGTTACAC
>JAUIMM010002454.1:0-33992 GCA_031769625.1 Taudactylus pleione
TATAAGGAGTGAGGGAGATAGTGGGTATAAAATATATAAGGAGTGGTTTGATATAAAATATATATTGAGTGGGGGATATAAAATATATAAGGAGTGTAGGATATAAAATATATAAGGAGTGGGGAAGGTGGAGGGTATAAAATATATAAGGAGTGGGGGATATAAAATATATAAGGAGTGGGGGAGATAGTGGGAATAAAATATATAAGGAGTGGGGGATATAAAATATATAAGGAGTGGGGGAGATAGAGGGCATAAAATATATAAGGAGAGGGGGAGATGCTGGGTAAAATATATAAAAGGAGTGGGGGAGATGGTGGGTGTAAAAAATATAAGGAGTGGGGGAGAAGGTGGGTATAAAATATATAAGGAGTGGTTTGATATAAAATATATAAGGAGTGGGGGATATAAAATATATAAGGAGTGGTTGATATAAAATATATAAGGAGTGGGGGATAAAAAAATATATAAGGAGAGGGGGAGCTGGCGGGTATAAAATATATAAGGAGTGGGGGAGATAGTGGTTATAAAATATCTAATGAGTGAGGGATAAAAAATATATGAGTGGGGGATATAAAACATAAAAGGCGTGTTCGAGATGGTGGGTTTAAAATATATAAGGAGAGGGGGAGATAGTGGGAGAGGGGGAGATAGTGGGTATAAAATATATAAGGAGAAGGATATATAAATTATGTAAGGAGTGGGGGATATAAAACATATAAGTTGTGTGGGAGGTGGCAGTTTTAAAATATATAAGGAGTGGGGGAGATAGAGAGTATAAAATTAATAAGGAGTGAGGGATATAAAATATATAAGGAGTGGTGGATTTAAAATATATAAGGAGTGGGGAAAATAAAATATATAAGGGAGTGGGGGAGATGGTGGGTATAAAATATATAAAAGGAGTGGGGGAGATGGTGTGTGTAAAATATATAAGGAGTGGAGTAGATGTTGGGTATAAAATATATAAGGAGTGGGGGGAGATAGTGGGTATAAAATATATAAGGAGTGGTTGATATAAAATATGTAAGGAATGGGGGAGGTGGTGGATATAACATTTATAAGGTGTGGGGGAGATAGTGGGTATAAAATATATAAGGAGTGGGGGATATAAATTATATAAGGAGTGCGGGATATAAAATATATAAGGTGTGTGGGAGATGGTGGGTTTAAAATACATAAGGATAGGGGGAGATAGTGGCTATAAAATATATATCGAGAGGGGGATATAAAATATATAAGGAGTGAGGGATAAAAAATATATAATGAATTGGGGAGATAGTGGGTATAAAATATATAAGGAGAGGGGGAAATAAAATATATAAGGAATGGGGTACATAAAATATATAATGAGTGTGGAGATGGTGGGTATAAAAAATATAAAAGGAGTGGAGGAGACTGTGGGTGTAAAATATATAAGGAGTGGGGGAGATGGTGTGTATAAAATATATAATGAGTGGGGGAGATAGTGGGTATAAAATATATAAGGAGTGGTTTGATATAAACTTTATAAGGAGTGGGGGAGAGTGTGAGTATAACATATAAAAGGAGTGGGGGATATAAAACATATAAGGAGTGGGGGATATAAAATATATAATGAGGGGGGGAGATGGTGGGTATAAAATATATAAAAGGAGTGGGGGAGACGGTGGGTGTAAAATATATAAGGAGAGGGGGAGATTATGTGTATAAAATATATAAGGAGTGAGGGAGATAGTGGGTATAAAATATATAAACAGTGGTTTGATATAAAATATATATTGAGTGGGGGATATAAAATATATAAGGAGTGTAGGATATAAAATATATAAGGAGTGGGGAAGGTGGAGGGTATAAAATATATAAGGAGTGGGGGATATAAAATATATAAGGAGTGGGGGAGATAGTGGGAATAAAATATATAAGGAGTGGGGGATATAAAATATATAAGGAGTGGGGGAGATAGAGGGCATAAAATATATAAGGAGAGGGGGAGATGGTGGGTAAAATATATAAAAGGAGTGGGGGAGATGGTGGGTGTAAAAAATATAAGGAGTGGGGGAGAAGCTGGGTATAAAATATATAAGGAGTGGTTTGATATAAAATATATAAGGAGTGGGGGATATAAAATATATAAGGAGTGGGGGATCATGGTGGGTATAAAATATATGAGTAGTGGGGGATATAAAATATATAAGGAGTGGGGGAGATAGTGGGTATAAAATATATAATGAGTGGGGGAGATGGTGGGTGTAAAATATATAACGAGGGGGTAGATGGTGGATGTAAGATATATAAGGAGTGGGGGAGATGGTGGCTATAAAATATATAAGGAGTGGGGGAGATAGTGGGTATAAAATATATAAGGAGTGGTTTGATATAAACTTTATAAGGAGTGGGGGAGAGTGTGAGTATAACATATATAAGGAGAAGGGGATATAAAACATATAAGGAGAGGGGGATATAAAATATGTAAGGAGTGGGGGAGATAGTGGGTTTAAAATATATATGGAGTGGTTTGATATAAAATATATAAGGAGTGGGGGATATAAAATATATAAGGAGTGGGGGATCATGGTGTGTATAAAATATATAAGGAGTGGGGGATATAAAATTTATAAGGAGTGGTGGATATAAAATATATAAGGTGTGAGGGAGATGGTGGGTTTAAAATATATAAGGATTGTGGGAGATAGTGGGTATAAAATATATAATGAGGAGGATATAAAATATATAAGGAGTGGGGGATATAAAATATATAAGGAGTGGGGGATATAAAAAATATAAGGTGTGTGGGAGATGGTGGGTTTAAAATATATAAGGAGTGGGGGAGATGGTGGGTATAAAATATATAAAGAGTGGGGGATATAAAATATATAAGGAGTGAGGGATATAAAATATGAAAGGAGTGGGGGAGATGGTGGGTGTAAAATATATAAGGAGTGGGGGAGATGGTGGGTATAAAATATATAAAAAGTGGGGGATATAAAATATATAAGGAGTGGGGGAGATACTGGGTATAAAATATGTAAGGAGTATGGGAGATGGTGGGTGTAAAATATGTAAGGAGTGGGGGAGATGGTGGGTATAAAATATATAAGGAGTGGGGGAGATAGTGGGTATAAAATATATAAGGAGTGGATGATATAAAATATATAAGGAGTGGGGGATAAAAAAATATATAAGGAGAGGGGGAGCTGGCGGGTATAAAATATATAAGGAGTGGGGGAGAGAGTGGTTAGAAAATATCTAATAAGTGAGGGATAAAAAATATATGAGTGGGGGATATAAAACATAAAAGGCGTGTTCGAGATGGTGGGTTTAAAATATATAAGGAGAGGGGGAGATAGTGGGTATAAAATATATAAGGAGAAGGATATATAAATTATGTAAGGAGTGGGGGATATAAAACATATAAGGTGTGTGGGAGGTGGCAGTTTTAAAATATATAAGGAGTGGGGGAGATAGAGAGTATAAAATTAATAAGGAGTGAGGGATATAAAATATATAAGGAGTGGGGGATTTAAAATATATAAGGAGTGGAGAAAATAAAATATATAAGGGAGTGGGGAAGATGTTGGGTATAAAATATATAAAAGGAAAGGGGGAGATGGTGTGTGTAAAATATTTAAGGAGAGGAGTAGATGGTGGGTATAAAATATATAAGGAGTGGGGGAGATAGTGGGTATAAAATATATAAGGAGTGGTTGATATAAAATATGTAAGGAATGGGGGAGGTGGTGGATATAACATTTATAAGGTGTGGGGGAGATAGTGGGTATAAAATATATGAGTGGGGGATATAAATTATATAAGGAGTGCGGGATATAAAATATATAAGGTGTGTGGGAGATGGTGGGTTTAAAATACATAAGGATAGGCGGAGATAGTGGCTATAAAATATATATGGAGAGGGGGATATAAAATATATAAGGAGTGAGGGGTAAAAAATGTATAAGGAATGGGGGAGATAGTGGGTATAAAATATATAAGGAGAGGGGGAAATAAAATATATAAGGAATGGGGTACATAAAATATATAATGAGTGCGGAGATGGTGGGTATAAAATATATAAAAGGAGTGGAGGAGACTGTGGGTGTAAAATATATAAGGAGAGGGGGAGATGGTGTGTATAAAATAAATAATGAGTGGGGGAGATAGTGGGTATAAAATATATAAAGAGTGGTTTGATATAAACTTTATAAGGAGTGGGGGACAGTGTGAGTTTAACATATATAAGGAGTGGGGGAGATAAAACATATAAGGAGTGGGGGATATAAAATATATAATGAGGGGGGGAGATGGTGGGTAGAAAATATATAAAAGGAGTGGGGGAGACGGTGGGTGTAAAATATATAAGGAGAGGGGGAGATTATGTGTATAAAATATATAAGGAGTGAGGGAGATAGTGGGTATAAAATATATAAGGAGTGGTTTGATATAAAATATATATTGAGTGGGGGATATAAAATATATAAGGAGTGTGGGATATAAAATATATAAGGAGTGGGGAAGGTGGAGGGTATAAAATATATAAGGAGTGGGGGATATAAAATATATAAGGAGTGGGGAAGGTGGTGGGTATAAAATATATAAGGAGTGGGGGAGATAGTGGGAATAAAATATATAAGGAGTGGGGGATATAAAATATATAAGGAGTGTGGGAGATAGTGGGCATAAAATATATAAGGAGAGGGGGAGATGGTGGGTAAAATATATAAAAGGAGTGGGGGAGATGGTGGGTGTAAAAAATATAAGGAGTGGGGGAGAAGGTGGGTATAAAATATATAAGGAGTGGTTTGATATAAAATATATAAGGAGTGGGGGATATAAAATATATAAGGAGTGGGGGATCATGGTGGGTATAAAATATATAAGGAGTGGGGGAAATAAAATATATAAGGAGTGGGGGAGATAGTGGGTATAAAATATATAATGAGTGGGGGAGATGGTGGGTGTAAAATATATAACGAGGGGGTAGATGGTGGATGTAAGATATATAAGGAGTGGGGGAGATGGTGGGTATAAAATATATAAGGAGTGGGGGAGATAGTGGGTATAAAATATATAAGGAGTGGTTTGATATAAACTTTATAAGGAGTGGGGGAGAGTGTGAGTATAACATATATAAGGAGAAGGGGATATAAAACATATAAGGAAAGGGGGATATAAAATATGTAAGGAGTGGGGGAGATAGTGGGTTTAAAATATATAAGGAGTGGTGTGATATAAAATATATAAGGAGTGGGGGATATAAAATATATAAGGAGTGGGGGGATCATGGTGTGTATAAAATATATAAGGAGTGGGGGATATAAAAGTTACAAGGAGTGGTGGATATAAAATATATAAGGTGTGAGGGAGATGGTGGGTTTAAAATATATAAGGATTGTGGGAGATAGTGGGTATAAAATATATAATGAGGAGGATATAAAATATATAAGGAGTGGGGGATATAAAATATATAAGGTGTGTGGGAGATGGTGGGTTTAAAATATATAAGGATTGGGGGAGATAGTGGGTATAAAAAATATAAGGAGAGGGGGATATAAAATATATAAGGAGTGGGGGATATAAAATATATAATGAGGGGGGGAGATGGTGGGTATAAAATATATAAAAGGAGTGGGGGAGATGGTGGGTGTAATATATATAAGGAGTGGTTTGATATAAAATATATATGGAGTGGGGGATATAAAATATATAAGGAGTGTGTGATATAAAACATATAAGGAGTGAGGGATATAAAATATGAAAGGAGTGGGGGAGATGGTGGTTGTAAAATATATAAGGAGTGGGGGAGATGGTGGGTATAAAATATATAAAGAGTGGGGGATATAAAATATATAAGGAGTGGGGGAGATACTGGGTATAAAATATGTAAGGAGTGGGGGAGATGGTGGGTGTAAAATATATAAGGAGTGGGGGAGATGGTGGGTATAAAATATATAAGGAGTGGGGGAGATAGTGGGTATAAAATATATAAGGAGTGGTTGATATAAAATATATAAGGAGTGGGGGATAAAAAAATATATAAGGAGAGGGGGAACTGGCGGGTATAAAATATATAAGGAGTGGGGGAGATAGTGGTTATAAACTATCTAATGAGTGAGGGATAAAAAATATATGAGTGGGGGATATAAAACATAAAAGGCGTGTTCGAGATGGTGGGTTTAAAATATATAAGGAGAGGGGGAGATAGTGGGTATAAAATATATAAGGAGAAGGATATATAAATTATGTAAGGAGTGGGGGATATAAAACATATAAGGTGTGTGGGAGGTGGCTGTTTTAAAATATATAAGGAGTGGGGGAGATAGAGAGTATAAAATTAATAAGGAGTGAGGGATATAAAATATATAAGGAGTGGGGGATTTAAAATATATAAGGAGTGGGGAAAATAAAATATATAAGGGAGTGGGGGAGATGGTGGGTATAAAATATATAAAAGGAGTGGGGGAGATGGTGTGTGTAAAATATATAAGGAGTGGAGTAGATGGTGGGTATAAAATATATAAGGAGTGGGGGAGATAGTGGGTATAAAATATATAAGGAGTGGTTGATATAAAATATGTAAGGAATGGGGGAGGTGGTGGATATAACATTTATAAGGTGTGCGGGAGATAGTGGGTATAAAATATATAAGGAGTGGGGGATATAAATTATATAAGGAGTGCGGGATATAAAATATATAAGGTGTGTGGGAGATGGTGGGTTTAAAATACATAAGGATAGGGGGAGATAGTGGCTATAAAATATATATGGAGAGGGGGATATAAAATATATAAGGAGTGAGGGATAAAAAATATATAATGAATTGGGGAGATAGTGGGTGTAAAATATATAAGGAGAGGGGGAAATAAAATATATAAGGAATGGGGTACATAAAATATATAATGAGTGTGGAGATGGTGGGTATAAAAAATATAAAAGGAGTGGAGGAGACTGTGGGTGTAAAATATATAAGGAGTGGGGGAGATGGTGTGTATAAAATATATAATGAGTGGGGGAGGTAGTGGGTATAAAATATATAAGGAGTGGTTTGATATAAACTTTATAAGGAGTGGGGGAGAGTGTGAGTATAACATATAAAAGGAGTGGGGGATATAAAACATATAAGGAGTGGGGGATATAAAATATATAATGAGGGGGGGAGATGGTGGGTATAAAATATATAAAAGGAGTGGGGGAGACGGTGGGTGTAAAATATATAAGGAGAGGGGGAGATTATGTGTATAAAATATATAAGGAGTGAGGGAGATAGTGGGTATAAAATATATAAGGAGTGGTTTGATATAAAATATATATTGAGTGGGGGATATAAAATATATAAGGAGTGTAGGATATAAAATATATAAGGAGTGGGGAAGGTGGAGGGTATAAAATATATAAGGAATGGGGGATATAAAATATATAAGGAGTGGGGGAGATAGTGGGAATAAAATATATAAGGAGTGGGGGATATAAAATATATAAGGAGTGGGGGAGATAGAGGGCATAAAATATATAAGGAGAGGGGGAGATGGTGGGTAAAATATATAAAAGGAGTGGGGGAGATGGTGGGTGTAAAAAATATAAGGAGTGGGGGAGAAGGTGGGTATAAAATATATAAGGAGTGGTTTGATATAAAATATATAAGGAGTGGGGGATATAAAATATATAAGGAGTGGGGGATCATGGTGGGTATAAAATATATAAGGAGTGGGGGATATAAAATATATAAGGAGTGGGGGAGATAGTGGGTATAAAATATATAATGAGTGGGGGAGATGGTGGGTGTAAAATATATAACGAGGGGGTAGATGGTGGATGTAAGATATATAAGGAGTGGGGGAGATGGTGGGTATAAAATATATAAGGAGTGGGGGAGATAGTGGGTATAAAATATATAAGGAGTGGTTTGATATAAACTTTATAAGGAGTGGGGGAGAGTGTGAGTATAACATATATAAGGAGAAGGGGATATAAAACATATAAGGAAAGGGGGATATAAAATATGTAAGGAGTGGGGGAGATAGTGGGTTTAAAATATATAAGGAGTGGTGTGATATAAAATATATAAGGAGTGGGGGATATAAAATATATAAGGAGTGGGGGATCATGGTGTGTATAAAATATATAAGGAGTGGGGAATATAAAAGTTACAAGGAGTGGTGGATATAAAATATATAAGGTGTGAGGGAGATGGTGGGTTTAAAATATATAAGGATTGTGGGAGATAGTGGGTATAAAATATATAATGAGGAGGATATAAAATATATAAGGAGTGGGGGATATAAAATATATAAGGAGTGGGGGATATAAAATATATAATGAGGGGGGGAGATGGTGGGTATAAAATATATAAAAGGAGTGGGGGAGACGGTGGGTGTAAAATATATAAGGAGAGGGGGAGATTATGTGTATAAAATATATAAGGAGTGAGGGAGATAGTGGGTATAAAATATATAAGGAGTGGTTTGATATAAAATATATATTGAGTGGGGGATATAAAATATATAAGGAGTGTAGGATATAAAATATATAAGGAGTGGGGAAGGTGGAGGGTATAAAATATATAAGGAGTGGGGGATATAAAATATATAAGGAGTGGGGGAGATAGTGGGAATAAAATATATAAGGAGTGGGGGATATAAAATATATAAGGAGTGGGGGAGATAGAGGGCATAAAATATATAAGGAGAGGGGGAGATGGTGGGTAAAATATATAAAAGGAGTGGGAGAGATGGTGGGTGTAAAAAATATAAGGAGTGGGGGAGAAGGTGGGTATAAAATATATAAGGAGTGGTTTGATATAAAATATATAAGGTGTGAGGGAGATGGTGGGTTTAAAATATATAAGGATTGTGGGAGATAGTGGGTATAAAATATATAATGAGGAGGATATAAAATATATAAGGAGTGGGGGATATAAAATATATAAGGAGTGGGGGATATAAAATATATAAGGTGTGTGGGAGATGGTGGGTTTAAAATATATAAGGAGTGGGGGAGATGGTGGGTATAAGATATATAAAGAGTGGGGGATATAAAATATATAAGGAGTGGGGGAGATACTGGGTATAAAATATGTAAGGAGTGGGGGAGATGGTGGGTGTAAAATATATAAGGAGTGGGGGAGTTGGTGGGTATAAAATATATAAGGAGTGGGGGAGATAGTGGGTATAAAATATATAAGGAGTGGATGATATAAAATATATAAGGAGTGGGGGATAAAAAAATATATAAGGAGAGGGGGAGCTGGCGGGTATAAAATATATAAGGAGTGGGGGAGAGAGTGGTTAGAAAATATCTAATGAGTGAGGGATAAAAAATATATGAGTGGGGGACATAAAACATAAAAGGCGTGTTCGAGATGGTGGGTTTAAAATATATAAGGAGAGGGGGAGATAGTGGGTATAAAATATATAAGGAGAAGGATATATAAATTATGTAAGGAGTGGGGGATATAAAACATATAAGGTGTGTGGGAGGTGGCAGTTTTAAAATATATAAGGAGTGGGGGAGATAGAGAGTATAAAATTAATAAGGAGTGAGGGATATAAAATATATAAGGAGTGGGGGATTTAAAATATATAAGGAGTGGGGAAAATAAAATATATAAGGGAGTGGGGGAGATGTTGGGTATAAAATATATAAAAGGAATGGGGGAGATGGTGTGTGTAAAATATATAAGGAGTGGAGTAGATGGTGGGTATAAAATATATAAGGAGTGGGGGAGATAGTGGGTATAAAATATATAAGGAGTGGTTGATATAAAATATTGAAGGAATGGGGGAGGTGGTGGATATAACATTTATAAGGTGTGGGGGAGATAGTGGGTATAAAATATATAAAGAGTGGGGGATATAAATTATATAAGGAGTGCGGGATATAAAATATATAAGGTGTGTGGGAGATGGTGGGTTTAAAATACATAAGGATAGGGGGAGATAGTGGCTATAAAATATATATATGGAGAGGGGGATATAAAAAATATATAAGGAGTGAGGGATAAAAAATATATAAGGAATGGGGGAGATAGTGGGTATAAAATATATAAGGAGAGGGGGAAATAAAATATATAAGGAATGGGGTACATAAAAAATATATTGAGTGGGGAGATGGTGGGTATAAAATATATAAAAGGAGTGGAGGAGACTGTGGGTGTAAAATATATAAGGAGAGGGGGAGATGGTGTGTATAAAATATATAATGAGTGGGGGAGATAGTGGGTATAAAATATATAAGGAGTGGTTTGATATAAACTTTATAAGGAGTGGGGGAGAGTGTGAGTATAACATATATAAGGAGTGGGGGATATAAAACATATAAGGAGTGGGGGATATAAAATATATAATGAGGGGGGGAGATGGTGGGTATAAAATATATAAAAGGAGTGGGGGAGACGGTGGGTGTAAAATATATAAGGAGAGGGGGAGATTATGTGTATAAAATATATAAGGAGTGAGGGAGATAGTGGGTATAAAATATATAAGGAGTGGTTTGATATAAAATATATATTGAGTGGGGGATATAAAATATATAAGGAGTGTGGGATATAAAATATATAAGGAGTGGGGAAGGTGGAGGGTATAAAATATATAAGGAGTGGGGGATATAAAATATATAAGGAGTGGGGAAGGTGGTGGGTATAAAATATATAAGGAGTGGGGGAGATAGTGGGAATAAAATATATAAGGAGTGGGGGATATAAAATATATAAGGAGTGGGGGAGATAGTGGGCATAAAATATATAAGGAGAGGGGGAGATGGTGGGTAAAAAATATAAAAGGATTGGGGGAGATGGTGGGTGTAAAAAATATAAGGAGTGGGGGAGAAGGTGGGTATAAAATATATAAGGAGTGGTTTGATATAAAATATATAAGGAGTGGGGGATATAAAATATATAAGGAGTGGGGGATCATGGTGGGTATAAAATATATAAGGAGTGGGGGAAATAAAATATATAAGGAGTGGGGGAGATAGTGGGTATAAAATATATAATGAGTGGGGGAGATGGTGGGTGTAAAATATATAACGAGGGGGTAGATGGTGGATGTAAGATATATAAGGAGTGGGGGAGATGGTGGGTATAAAATATATAAGGAGTGGGGGAGATAGTGGGTATAAAATATATAAGGAGTGGTTTGATATAAACTTTATAAGGAGTGGGGGAGAGTGTGAGTATACCATATATAAGGAGAAGGGGATATAAAACATATAAGGAAAGGGGGATATAAAATATGTAAGGAGTGGGGGAGATAGTGGGTTTAAAATATATAAGGAGTGGTTTGATATAAAATATATAAGGAGTGGGGGATATAAAATATATAAGGAGTGGGGGATCATGGTGTGTATAAAATATATAAGGAGTGGGGGATATAAAATTTACAAGGAGTGGTGGATATAAAATATATAAGGTGTGAGGGAGATGGTGGGTTTAAAATATATAAGGATTGTGGGATATAGTGGGTATAAAATATATAATGAGGAGGATATAAAATATATAAGGAGTGGGGGATATAAAATATATAAGGAGTGGGGGATATAAAATATATAAGGTGTGTGGGAGATGGTGGGTTTAAAATATATAAGGATTGGGGGAGATAGTGGGTATAAAAAATATAAGGAGAGGGGGATATAAAATATATAAGGAGTGGGGGATATAAAATATATAATGAGGGGGGTAGATGGTGGGTATAAAATATATAAAAGGAGTGGGGGAGACGGTGGGTGTAAAATATATAAGTAGCTGTTTGATATAAAATATATATGGAGTGGGGGATATAAAATATATAAGGAGTGTGTGATATAAAACATATAAGGAGTGAGGGATATAAAATATGAAAGGAGTGGGGGAGATGGTGGGTGTAAAATATATAAGGAGTGGGGGAGATGGTGGGTATAAAATATATAAAGAGTGGGGGATATAAAATATATAAGGAGTGGGGGAGATACTGGGTATAAAATATGTAAGCAGTGGGGGAGATGGTGGGTGTAAAATATATAAGGAGTGGGGGAGATGGTGGGTATAAAATATATAAGGAGTGGGGGAGATAGTGGGTATAAAATATATAAGGAGTGGATGATATAAAATATATAAGGAGTGGGGGATAAAAAAATATATAAGGAGAGGGGGAGCTGGCGGGTATAAAATATATAAGGAGTGGGGGAGATAGTGGTTATAAAATATCTAATGAGTGAGGGATAAAAAATATATGAGTATGGGATATAAAACTTAAAAGGCGTGTTCGAGATGGTGGGTTTAAAATATATAAGGAGAGGGGGAGATAGTGGGTATAAAATATATAAGGAGAAGGATATATAAATTATGTAAGGAGTGGGGGATATAAAACATATAAGGTGTGTGGGAGGTGGCAGTTTTAAAATATATAAGGAATGGGGGAGATAGAGAGTATAAAATTAATAAGGAGTGAGGGATATAAAATATATAAGGAGTGGGGGATTTAAAATATATAAGGAGTGGGGAAAATAAAATATATAAGGGAGTGGGGGAGATGGTGGGTATAAAATATATAAAAGGAGTGGGGGAGATGGTGTGTGTAAAATATATAAGGAGTGGAGTAGATGGTGGGTATAAAATATATAAGGAGTGGGGGAGATAGTGGGTATAAAATATATAAGGAGTGGTTGATATAAAATATGTAAGGAATGGGGGAGGTGGTGGATATAACATTTATAAGGTGTGGGGGAGATAGTGGGTATAAAATATATAAGGAGTGGGGGATATAAATTATATAAGGAGTGCGGGATATAAAATATATAAGGTGTGTTGGAGATGGTGGGTTTAAAATACATAAGGATAGGGGGAGATAGTGGCTATAAAATATATATGGAGAGGGGGATATAAAATATATAAGGAGTGAGGGATAAAAAATATATAAGGAATGGGGGAGATAGTGGGTATAAAATATATAAGGAGAGGGGGAAATAAAATATATAAGGAATGGGGTACATAAAATATATAATGAGTGGGGAGATGGTGGGTATAAAATATATAAAAGGAGTGGAGGAGACTGTGGGTGTAAAATATATAAGGAGTGGGGGAGATGGTGTGTATAAAATATATAATGAGTGGGGGAGATAGTGGGTATAAAATATATAAGGAGTGGTTTGATATAAACTTTATAAGGAGTGGGGGAGAGTGTGAGTATAACATATATAAGGAGTGGGGTATATAAAACATATAAGGAGTGGGGGATATAAAATATATAATGAGGGGGGGAGATGGTGGGTATAAAATATATAAAAGGAGTGGGGGAGACGGTGGGTGTAAAATATATAAGGAGAGGGGGAGATTATGTGTATAAAATATATAAGGAGTGAGGGAGATAGTGGGTATAAAATATATAAGGAGTGGTTTGATATAAAATATATATTGAGTGGGGGATATAAAATATATAAGGAGTGTGGGATATAAAATATATAAGGAGTGGGGAAGGTGGAGGGTATAAAATATATAAGGAGTGGGGGATATAAAATATATAAGGAGTGGGGAAGGTGGTGGGTATAAAATATATAAGGAGTGGGGGAGATAGTGGGAATAAAATATATAAGGAGTGGGGGATATAAAATATATAAGGAGTGGGGGAGATAGTGGGCATAAAATATATAAGGAGAGGGGGAGATGGTGGGTAAAATATATAAAAGGAGTGGGGGAGATGGTGGGTATAAAATATATAAGGAGTGGGGGAGATAGTGGGTATAAAATATATAAGGAGTGGTTTGATATAAAATATATAAGGAGTGGGGGATATAAAATATATAAGGAGTGGGGGATCATGGTGGGTATAAAATATATAAGGAGTGGGGGATATAAAATATATAAGGAGTGGGGGAGATAGTGGGTATAAAATACATAATGAGTGGGGGAGATGGTGGGTGTAAAATATATAACGAGGGGGTAGATGGTGGGTGTAAGATATATAAGGAGTGGGGGAGATGGTGGGTATAAAATATATAAGGAGTGGGGGAGATAGTGGGTATAAAATATATAAGGAGTGGTTTGATATAAACTTTATAAGGAGTGGGGGAGAGTGTGAGTATAACATATATAAGGAGTGGGGGATAAAAAACATATAAGGAGTGGGGGATATAAAATATGTAAGGAGTGGGGGAGATAGTGGGTTTAAAATATATAAGGAGTGGTTTGATATAAAATATATAAGGAGTGGGGGATATAAAATATATAAGGAGTGGGGGATCGTGGTGTGTATAAAATATATAAGGAGTGGGGGATTTAAAATATATAAGGAGTGGGGAAAATAAAATATATAAGGGAGTGGGGGAGATGGTGGGTATAAAATATATAAAAGGAGTGGGGGAGATGGTGTGTGTAAAATATATAAGGAGTGGAGTAGATGGTGGGTATAAAATATAAAAGGAGTGGGGGAGATAGTGGGTATAAAATATATAAGGAGTGGGGGATATAAATTATATAAGGAGAGGGGGATATAAAATATATAAGGTGTGTGGGAAATGGTGGGTTTAAAATAAATAAGGATTGGGGGAGATAGTGGCTAATAAATATATAAGGAGTGGTTTGATATAAAATATATATTGAGCGGGGGATATAAAATATAAAAGGAGTGTAGGATATAAAATATATAAGGAGTGGGGGAGACGGTGGGTGTAAAATATATAAGGAGAGGGGGAGATTATGTGTATAAAATATATAAGGAGTGAGGGAGATAGTGGGTATAAAATATATAAGGAGTGGTTTGATATAAAATATATATTGAGTGGGGGATATAAAATATATAAGGAGTGTGGGATATAAAATATATAAGGAGTGGGGAAGGTGGAGGGTATAAAATATATAAGGAGTGGGGGATATAAAATATATAAGGAGTGGGGAAGGTGGTGGGTATAAAATATATAAGGAGTGGGGGAGATAGTGGGAATAAAATATATAAGGAGTGGGGGATATAAAATATATAAGGAGTGGGGGAGATAGTGGGCATAAAATATATAAGGAGAGGGGGAGATGGTGGGTAAAATATATAAAAGGAGTGGGGGAGATGGTGGGTATAAAATATATAAGGAGTGGGGGAGATAGTGGGTATAAAATATATAAGGAGTGGTTTGATATAAAATATATAAGGAGTGGGGGATATAAAATATATAAGGAGTGGGGGATCATGGTGGGTATAAAATATATAAGGAGTGGGGGATATAAAATATATAAGGAGTGGGGGAGATAGTGGGTATAAAATACATAATGAGTGGGGGAGATGGTGGGTGTAAAATATATAACGAGGGGGTAGATGGTGGGTGTAAGATATATAAGGAGTGGGGGAGATGGTGGGTATAAAATATATAAGGAGTGGGGGAGATAGTGGGTATAAAATATATAAGGAGTGGTTTGATATAAACTTTATAAGGAGTGGGGGAGAGTGTGAGTATAACATATATAAGGAGTGGGGGATAAAAAACATATAAGGAGTGGGGGATATAAAATATGTAAGGAGTGGGGGAGATAGTGGGTTTAAAATATATAAGGAGTGGTTTGATATAAAATATATAAGGAGTGGGGGATATAAAATATATAAGGAGTGGGGGATCGTGGTGTGTATAAAATATATAAGGAGTGGGGGATTTAAAATATATAAGGAGTGGGGAAAATAAAATATATAAGGGAGTGGGGGAGATGGTGGGTATAAAATATATAAAAGGAGTGGGGGAGATGGTGTGTGTAAAATATATAAGGAGTGGAGTAGATGGTGGGTATAAAATATAAAAGGAGTGGGGGAGATAGTGGGTATAAAATATATAAGGAGTGGGGGATATAAATTATATAAGGAGAGGGGGATATAAAATATATAAGGTGTGTGGGAAATGGTGGGTTTAAAATAAATAAGGATTGGGGGAGATAGTGGCTAATAAATATATAAGGAGTGGTTTGATATAAAATATATAAGGAGTGGGGGATATAAAATTTATAAGGAGTGGGGGAGAGTGTGAGTATAAAATATATAAGGAGTGGGGGATATAAAACATATAAGGAGTGAGGGATATAAAATATGAAAGGAGTGGGGGAGATGGTACTTGTAAAGACAATGGTACTTGTAAAGACAATGTTTGATATTCTTTATTTACACCACACCACACAATCAACCCGCCACCCACCGCCACCAGGGGTGGCGGGGATAGCCCCGGGCTATCAGCCTGGGCCTGGGGTGCCCTGGAGAGGGTGACCCCTTTATTGGGGGGGTCCCCAGCTCTCCAGGGATCCCCGGCCTGGGCTGACTAGCGGTCAGGGTTGATGCTGCGGCTGGGGGGCCCGGTGAAAGGGCTCCCCTGGCTGTGGCATCAGCCCCCCGCTAGAAAAAGTCCAGTGCTGGTTCTGGAACATACAGGGGAACCCTACTCATTTTTTGTCCCCTATATTTCCAGAACCAGGACCGGATCAGAGCCCAGAGCTGGTTGCGCAGAATACAGGGGACCCCTACGTCGTTTGTCCCCCGTATTTTGGCAACCAGCGCTGGTTCTGACTAGCCCGGTGCTGGTTGTGCTTAAGTACAGGGGACCCCTACGTCGTTTGTCCCCTGTATTTAAGCACACCCAGCACTGGGTTACTAATGCCCGGGGCTGGTTGCTCTTTTTTGGGGGGGTGCACGCCATTTTTTTCTTTTTTTACACAGGTTTTTTTTTTTTTTTTTACCACAGCAGCACAGACGGGTCTCACGGACCTGTCATTGCTCTGTGCCAATCACACAGATGCATGTAGCACGGATCTCCCGGGTTCGTGCTACATGCAAATGGGCACCATAACGCTGATTGGCTTCCTGTCTGCCACTGCAGTGCCACTCCTAGATGGGCCACGTGTTTGTGCCGCCCCCTTGTGTCGCTTAGCATAGTCATCCAGCTTCCTCGGTACAACCTTTTGGCCTAAAAACAATATTGTGAGGTGTGAGGTGTTCAGAATAGAGTGGAAATGAGTGGAAATTAATGTTATTGGGGTTATTAATAGCGTAGGAACAAAAAAAGGCCCATTTATGTGATTTTAGCGGGTTTTTTTTATTTTTTAAGAAAAAATCCAGATCCAAAACACAAAACCCAGAACCCAAAACACGGAAGGGTGGTTTTGGCAAAACCAATCCAGATCCAAAACACGAAGAAAGATCCAGATCCAAAACCAAAACACAAAACACGAAAAGTGTCCGGTGCACACCCCTAGTGTAAAATATATAAGGAGTGGGGGAGATGGTGGGTATAAAATATATAAGGAGTGGGGGAGATAGTGGGTATAAAATATATAAGGAGTGGTTTGATATAAACTTTATAAGGAGTGGGGGAGAGTGTGAGTATAACATATATAAGGAGAAGGGGATATAAAACATATAAGGAAAGGGGGATATAAAATATGTAAGGAGTGGGGGAGATAGTGGGTTTAAAATATATAAGGAGTGGTGTGATATAAAATATATAAGGAGTGGGGGATATAAAATATATAAGGAGTGGGGGATCATGGTGTGTATAAAATATATAAGGAGTGGGGAATATAAAAGTTACAAGGAGTGGTGGATATAAAATATATAAGGTGTGAGGGAGATGGTGGGTTTAAAATATATAAGGATTGTGGGAGATAGTGGGTATAAAATATATAATGAGGAGGATATAAAATATATAAGGAGTGGGGGATATAAAATATATAAGGAGTGGGGGATATAAAATATATAATGAGGGGGGGAGATGGTGGGTATAAAATATATAAAAGGAGTGGGGGAGACGGTGGGTGTAAAATATATAAGGAGAGGGGGAGATTATGTGTATAAAATATATAAGGAGTGAGGGAGATAGTGGGTATAAAATATATAAGGAGTGGTTTGATATAAAATATATATTGAGTGGGGGATATAAAATATATAAGGAGTGTAGGATATAAAATATATAAGGAGTGGGGAAGGTGGAGGGTATAAAATATATAAGGAGTGGGGGATATAAAATATATAAGGAGTGGGGGAGATAGTGGGAATAAAATATATAAGGAGTGGGGGATATAAAATATATAAGGAGTGGGGGAGATAAAGGGCATAAAATATATAAGGAGAGGGGGAGATGGTGGGTAAAATATATAAAAGGAGTGGGGGAGATGGTGGGTGTAAAAAATATAAGGAGTGGGGGAGAAGGTGGGTATAAAATATATAAGGAGTGGTTTGATATAAAATATATAAGGTGTGAGGGAGATGGTGGGTTTAAAATATATAAGGATTGTGGGAGATAGTGGGTATAAAATATATAATGAGGAGGATATAAAATATATAAGGAGTGGGGGATATAAAATATATAAGGAGTGGGGGATATAAAATATATAAGGTGTGTGGGAGATGGTGGGTTTAAAATATATAAGGAGTGGGGGAGATGGTGGGTATAAAATATATAAAGAGTGGGGGATATAAAATATATAAGGAGTGAGGGATATAAAATATGAAAGGAGTGGGGGAGATGGTGGGTGTAAAATATATAAGGAGTGGGGGAGATGGTGGGTATAAAATATATAAAGAGTGGGGGATATAAAATATATAAGGAGTGGGGGAGATACTGGGTATAAAATATGTAAGGAGTGGGGGAGATGGTGGGTGTAAAATATATAAGGAGTGGGGGAGTTGGTGGGTATAAAATATATAAGGAGTGGGGGAGATAGTGGGTATAAAATATATAAGGAGTGGATGATATAAAATATATAAGGAGTGGGGGATAAAAAAATATATAAGGAGAGGGGGAGCTGGCGGGTATAAAATATATAAGGAGTGGGGGAGAGAGTGGTTAGAAAATATCTAATGAGTGAGGGATAAAAAATATATGAGTGGGGGACATAAAACATAAAAGGCGTGTTCGAGATGGTGGGTTTAAAATATATAAGGAGAGGGGGAGATAGTGGGTATAAAATATATAAGGAGAAGGATATATAAATTATGTAAGGAGTGGGGGATATAAAACATATAAGGTGTGTGGGAGGTGGCAGTTTTAAAATATATAAGGAGTGGGGGAGATAGAGAGTAAAAAATTAATAAGGAGTGAGGGATATAAAATATATAAGGAGTGGGGGATTTAAAATATATAAGGAGTGGGGAAAATAAAATATATAAGGGAGTGGGGGAGATGTTGGGTATAAAATATATAAAAGGAATGGGGGAGATGGTGTGTGTAAAATATATAAGGAGTGGAGTAGATGGTGGGTATAAAATATATAAGGAGTGGGGGAGATAGTGGGTATAAAATATATAAGGAGTGGTTGATATAAAATATTGAAGGAATGGGGGAGGTGGTGGATATAACATTTATAAGGTGTGGGGGAGATAGTGGGTATAAAATATATAAAGAGTGGGGGATATAAATTATATAAGGAGTGCGGGATATAAAATATATAAGGTGTGTGGGAGATGGTGGGTTTAAAATACATAAGGATAGGGGGAGATAGTGGCTATAAAATATATATGGAGAGGGGGATATAAAAAATATATAAGGAGTGAGGGATAAAAAATATATAAGGAAAGGGGGAGATAGTGGGTATAAAATATATAAGGAGAGGGGGAAATAAAATATATAAGGAATGGGGTACATAAAAAATATATTGAGTGGGGAGATGGTGGGTATAAAATATATAAAAGGAGTGGAGGAGACTGTGGGTGTAAAATATATAAGGAGAGGGGGAGATGGTGTGTATAAAATATATAATGAGTGGGGGAGATAGTGGGTATAAAATATATAAGGAGTGGTTTGATATAAACTTTATAAGGAGTGGGGGAGAGTGTGAGTATAACATATATAAGGAGTGGGGGATATAAAACATATAAGGAGTGGGGGATATAAAATATATAATGAGGGGGGGAGATGGTGGGTATAAAATATATAAAAGGAGTGGGGGAGACGGTGGGTGTAAAATATATAAGGAGAGGGGGAGATTATGTGTATAAAATATATAAGGAGTGAGGGAGATAGTGGGTATAAAATATATAAGGAGTGGTTTGATATAAAATATATATTGAGTGGGGGATATAAAATATATAAGGAGTGTGGGATATAAAATATATAAGGAGTGGGGAAGGTGGAGGGTATAAAATATATAAGGAGTGGGGGATATAAAATATATAAGGAGTGGGGAAGGTGGTGGGTATAAAATATATAAGGAGTGGGGGAGATAGTGGGAATAAAATATATAAGGAGTGGGGGATATAAAATATATAAGGAGTGGGGGAGATAGTGGGCATAAAATATATAAGGAGAGGGGGAGATGGAGGGTAAAATATATAAAAGGAGTGGGGGAGATGGTGGGCGTAAAAAATATAAGGAGTGGGGGAGAAGGTGGGTATAAAATATATAAGGAGTGGTTTGATATAAAATATATAAGGAGTGGGGGATATAAAATATATAAGGAGTGGGGGATCATGGTGGGTATAAAATATATAAGGAGTGGGGGAAATAAAATATATAAGGAGTGGGGGAGATAGTGGGTATAAAATATATAATGAGTGGGGGAGATGGTGGGTGTAAAATATATAACGAGGGGGTAGATGGTGGATGTAAGATATATAAGGAGTGGGGGAGATGGTGGGTATAAAATATATAAGGAGTGGGGGAGATAGTGGGTATAAAATATATAAGGAGTGGTTTGATATAAACTTTATAAGGAGTGGGGGAGAGTGTGAGTATAACATATATAAGGAGAAGGGGATATAAAACATATAAGGAAAGGGGGATATAAAATATGTAAGGAGTGGGGGAGATAGTTGGTTTAAAATATATAAGGAGTGGTTTGATATAAAATATATAAGGAGTGGGGGATATAAAATATATAAGGAGTGGGGGATCATGGTGTGTATAAAATATATAAGGAGTGGGGGATATAAAATTTACAAGGAGTGGTGGATATAAAATATATAAGGTGTGAGGGAGATGGTGGGTTTAAAATATATAAGGATTGTGGGATATAGTGGGTATAAAATATATAATGAGGAGGATATAAAATATATAAGGAGTGGGGGATATAAAATATATAAGGAGTGGGGGATATAAAATATATAAGGTGTGTGGGAGATGGTGGGTTTAAAATATATAAGGATTGGGGGAGATAGTGGGTATAAAAAATATAAGGAGAGGGGGATATAAAATATATAAGGAGTGGGGGATATAAAATATATAATGAGGGGGGTAGATGGTGGGTATAAAATATATAAAAGGAGTGGGGGAGACGGTGGGTGTAAAATATATAAGGAGCTGTTTGATATAAAATATATATGGAGTGGGGGATATAAAATATATAAGGAGTGTGTGATATAAAACATATAAGGAGTGAGGGATATAAAATATGAAAGGAGTGGGGGAGATGGTGGGTGTAAAATATATAAGGAGTGGGGGAGATGGTGGGTATAAAATATATAAAGAGTGGGGGATATAAAATATATAAGGAGTGGGGGAGATACTGGGTATAAAATATGTAAGGAGTGGGGGAGATGGTGGGTGTAAAATATATAAGGAGTGGGGGAGATGGTGGGTATAAAATATATAAGGAGTGGGGGAGATAGTGGGTATAAAATATATAAGGAGTGGATGATATAAAATATATAAGGAGTGGGGGATAAAAAAATATATAAGGAGAGGGGGAGCTGGCGGGTATAAAATATATAAGGAGTGGGGGAGATAGTGGTTATAAAATATCTAATGAGTGAGGGATAAAAAATATATGAGTGGGGGATATAAAACTTAAAAGGCGTGTTCGAGATGGTGGGTTTAAAATATATAAGGAGAGGGGGAGATAGTGGGTATAAAATATATAAGGAGAAGGATATATAAATTATGTAAGGAGTGGGGGATATAAAACATATAAGGTGTGTGGGAGGTGGCAGTTTTAAAATATATAAGGAATGGGGGAGATAGAGAGTATAAAATTAATAAGGAGTGAGGGATATAAAATATATAAGGAGTGGGGGATTTAAAATATATAAGGAGTGGGGAAAATAAAATATATAAGGGAGTGGGGGAGATGGTGGGTATAAAATATATAAAAGGAGTGGGGGAGATGGTGTGTGTAAAATATATAAGGAGTGGAGTAGATGGTGGGTATAAAATATATAAGGAGTGGGGGAGATAGTGGGTATAAAATATATAAGGAGTGGTTGATATAAAATATGTAAGGAATGGGGGAGGTGGTGGATATAACATTTATAAGGTGTGGGGGAGATAGTGGGTATAAAATATATAAGGAGTGGGGGATATAAATTATATAAGGAGTGCGGGATATAAAATATATAAGGTGTGTGGGAGATGGTGGGTTTAAAATACATAAGGATAGGGGGAGATAGTGGCTATAAAATATATATGGAGAGGGGGATATAAAATATATAAGGAGTGAGGGATAAAAAATATATAAGGAATGGGGGAGATAGTGGGTATAAAATATATAAGGAGAGGGGGAAATAAAATATATAAGGAATGGGGTACATAAAATATATAATGAGTGGGGAGATGGTGGGTATAAAATATATAAAAGGAGTGGAGGAGACTGTGGGTGTAAAATATATAAGGAGTGGGGGAGATGGTGTGTATAAAATATATAATGAGTGGGGGAGATAGTGGGTATAAAATATATAAGGAGTGGTTTGATATAAACTTTATAAGGAGTGGGGGAGAGTGTGAGTATAACATATATAAGGAGTGGGGGATATAAAACATATAAGGAGTGGGGGATATAAAATATGTAAGGATTGGGGGAGATAGTGGGTTTAAAATATATAAGTAGTGGTTTGATATAAAATATATAAGGAGTGGGGGATATAAAATATATAAGGAGTGGGGGATCATGGTGGGTATAAAATATATAAGGAGTGGGGGATATAAAATATATAAGGAGTGGGGGAGATAGTGGGTATAAAATACATAATGAGTGGGGGAGATGGTGGGTGTAAAATATATAACGAGGGGGTAGATGGTGGGTGTAAGATATATAAGGAGTGGGGGAGATGGTGGGTATAAAATATATAAGGAGTGGGGGAGATAGTGGGTATAAAATATATAAGGAGTGGTTTGATATAAACTTTATAAGGAGTGGGGGAGAGTGTGAGTATAACATATATAAGGAGTGGGGGATAAAAAACATATAAGGAGTGGGGGATATAAAATATGTAAGGAGTGGGGGAGATAGTGGGTTTAAAATATATAAGGAGTGGTTTGATATAAAATATTTAAGGAGTGGGGGATATAAAATATATAAGGAGTGGGGGATCATGGTGTGTATAAAATATATAAGGAGTGGGGGATTTAAAATATATAAGGAGTGGGGAAAATAAAATATATAAGGGAGTGGGGGAGATGGTGGGTATAAAATATATAAAAGGAGTGGGGGAGATGGTGTGTGTAAAATATATAAGGAGTGGAGTAGATGGTGGGTATAAAATATAAAAGGAGTGGGGGAGATAGTGGGTATAAAATATATAAGGAGTGGGGGATATAAATTATATAAGGAGAGGGGGATATAAAATATATAAGGTGTGTGGGAGATGGTGGGTTTAAAATAAATAAGGATTGGGGGAGATAGTGGCTAATAAATATATAAGGAGTGGTTTGATATAAAATATATAAGGAGTGGGGGATATAAAATTTATAAGGAGTGGGGGAGAGTGTGAGTATAAAATATATAAGGAGTGGGGGATATAAAACATATAAGGAGTGAGGGATATAAAATATGAAAGGAGTGGGGGAGATGGTGGGTGTAAAATATATAAGGAGTGGGGGAGATGGTGGGTATAAAATATATAAAGAGTGGGGGATATAAAATATATAAGGAGTGGGGGAGATACTGGGTATAAAATATGTAAGGAGTGGGGGAGATGGTGGGTGTAAAATATATAAGGAGTGGGGGAGATGGTGGGTATAAAATATATAAGGAGTGGGGGAGATAGTGGGTATAAAATATATAAGGAGTGGTTGATATAAAATATATAAGGAGTGGGGGATAAAAAAATATATAAGGAGAGGGGGAGCTGGCGGGTATAAAATATATAAGGAGTGGGGGAGATAGTGGTTATAAAATATCTAATGAGTGAGGGATAAAAAATATATGAGTGGGGGATATAAAACATAAAAGGCGTGTTCGAGATGGTGGGTTTAAAATATATAAGGAGAGGGGGAGATAGTGGGTATAAAATCTATAAGGAGAAGGATATATAAATTATGTAAGGAGTGGGGGATATAAAACATATAAGGTGTGTGGGAGGTGGCAGTTTTAAAATATATAAGGAGTGGGGGAGATAGAGAGTATAAAATTAATAAGGAGTGAGGGATATAAAATATATAAGGAGTGGGGGATTTAAAATATATAAGGAGTGGGGAAAATAAAATATATAAGGGAGTGGGGGAGATGGTGGGTATAAAATATATAATGAGTGGGGGAGATAGTGGGTATAAAATATATAAGGAGTAGATTGATATAAACTTTATAAGGAGTGGGGGAGAGTGTGAGTATAACATATATAAGGAGTGGGGGATATAAAACATATAAGGAGCGGGGGATATAAAATATGTAAGGAGTGGGGGAGATAGTGGGTTTAAAATATATAAGGAGTGGTTTGATATAAAATATATAAGGAGTGGGGGATATAAAATATATAAAGAGTGGGGGATCATGGTGGGTATAAAATATATAAGGAGTGGGGGATATAAAATATATAAGGAGTGGGGGAGATAGTGGGTATAAAATATATAATGAGTGGGGGAGATGGTGGGTGTAAAATATATAATGAGGGGGTAGATGGTGGGTGTAAGATATATAAGGAGTGGGGGAGATGGTGGGTATAAAATATATAAGGAGTGGGGGAGATAGTGGGTATAAAATATATAAGGAGTGGTTTGATATAAACTTTATAAGGAGTGGGGGAGAGTGTGAGTATAACATATATAAGGAGTGGGGGATATAAAACATATAAGGAGTGGGGGATATAAAATATGTAAGGATTGGGGGAGATAGTGGGTTTAAAATATATAAGTAGTGGTTTGATATAAAATATATAAGGAGTGGGGGATCGTGGTGTGTATAAAACATATAAGGAGTGGGGGATATAAAATTTATAAGGAGTGGTGGATATAAAATATATAAGGTGTGAGGGAGATGGTGGGTTTAAAATATATAAGGATTGTGGGAGATAGTGGGTATAAAATATATAATGAGGAGGATATAAAATATATAAGGAGTGGGGGATATAAAATATATAAGGAGTGGGGGATATAAAATATATAAGGTGTGTGGGAGATGGTGGATTTAAAATATATAAGGATTGGGGGAGATAGTGGGTATAAAATATATAAGGAGAGGGGGATATAAAATATATAAGGAGTGGGGGATATAAAATATATAAGGAGTGGGGAAGGTGGAGGGTATAAAATATATAAGGAGTGGGGGATATAAAATATATAAGGAGTGGGGGAGATAGAGGGCATAAAATATATAAGGAGAGGGGGAGATGGTGTGTAAAATATATAAAAGGAGTGGGGGAGATGGTGGGTGTAAAAAATATAAGGAGTGGGGGAGAAGGTGGGTATAAAATATATAAGGAGTGGTTTGATATAAAATATATAAGAAGTGGGGGATATAAAATATATAAGGAGTGGGGGATCATGGTGGGTATAAAATATATAAGGAGTGGGGGATATAAAATATATAAGGAGTGGGGGAGATAGTGGGTATAAAATATATAATGAGTGGGGGAGATGGTGGGTGTAAAATATATAACGAGGGGGTAGATGGTGGGTGTAAGATATATAAGGAGTGGGGGAGATGGTGGGTATAAAATATATAAGGAGTGGGGGAGATAGTGGGTATAAAATATATAACGAGTTGGTGATATAAAATATATAAGGAGTGGGGGATATAAAATATATAAGGAGTGGGGGAGGTGGTGGATATAAAATATTTAAGGAGAGGGGGAGATAGTGGGTATTAAATATATAAGGTGTGGGGGATATAAAATATATAAGGAGAGGGGGATATAAAACATATAAGGCGTGTGGGAGAAGGTGGGATAAAAATATATAAGCTGTGGGGGACATAGTGGGTATAAAATATGTAAGGAGAGGGTATATAAAATATATAAGGAGTGGGGGATATAAAATATATAAGGAGTGGGGGAGATAGTGGGTATAAAATATATGAGGTGTGGGGAATATAAAATATATAAGGAGTGGGGGATATAAAACATATAAGGCGTGTGGGAGATGGCGGGTTTAAAATATATAAGGAGTGGGGGAGAAAGTGAGTATAAAATATATAAGGAGTGGGATATAAAATATGTAAGGAGTTGGGGATTTAAAATATATAAGGAGTGGGGAATTTAAAATATATAAGGCATTTGGGAGATGGTGGGTTTAAAATATATATGGAGTGGGGAAGATAGTGGGTATAAAATATATAAGGAGTGGGGGATATAAAATATATAAGGAGTGGGGGAGGTGGTGGGTATAAAATAAATAAGGAGTGGGGGTGAGAGTGGGTAAAAAATATATAAGGAGTGGGGGATATCAAAGATATAAGGAGTGGGGGAGATAGTGGGTATAAAATATATAAGGAGTGGTGGAGATGGTGGGTGTAATATATATAAGGAGTGGGGAAGATGATGGATACAAAAGATATAAGGAGTGTGGGAGTTGGTGGGTATAAAATATATTAACAATGGGGGAGTAGGTGTGTATAAAATATATAAGGAGTGGGGGATATAAAATATATAAGGAGTGGGGGAGATGGTGGGTATAAAATATATAAGGAGCAGGGGAGATGGTGGGTATAAAATTTATAAGGCATTTGGGAGATGGTGGGTTTAGAATACATAAGGAGTGGGGGAAATAGTGGGTTTAAAATTTATATGGAGTAACGGATTTAAAATATGTAAGGAGTGGGGGAGGTGGTGGGTATAAAATATATAAGGAGTAGGGGAGATATTGGGTATAAAATATATAAGGAGTGGGGGATATAAAATATATAAGGAGTGGGGGAGATAGTGGGTATCAAATATGTGAGGAGTGGGGGAGATGGTGAGTGTAAAATATATCAGGAGTGGGGGAGATAGTGTGTATAAAATATAAAAAGAGTGGTTGATATAAAATATATAAGGAGTGGGGGATATAAAATATATAAGGAGTGGGGGAGATAGTGGGTATAAAATATATATGGTGTGGGGATATAAAATATATAAGGAGTGGGGGATATAAAACATTTAAGGCGTGTGGGAGATGGCAAGTTTAAAATATATAAGGAGTGGGGGATATAAAATATATAATGAGTGGGGGATATAATACATATAAGGCGTGTGGGAAATGGTGGATTTAAAATATATAAGGATTGGGGGAGATAGTGGGTATAAAATATATAAGGAGAAGGATATATAAATTATGTAAGGAGTGGGGGATATAAAACATATAAGGTGTGTGGGAGATGGCAGTTTTAAAATATATAAGGAGTGGGGGAGATAGTGAGTATAAAATATATAAGGAGTGAGGGATATAAAAAATATATGGAGTGGGGGATTTAAAATATATAAGGAGTGGGGAAAATAAAATATATAAGGGATTGGGGGAGATGGTGGGTATAAAATATATAAAAGGAGTGGGGGAGATGGTGTGTGTAAAATATATAAGGAGTGTAGTAGATGGTGGGTATAAAAAATATATAAGGAGTGGGGGAGATAGTGGGTATAAAATATATAAGGAGTGGTTGATATAAAATATGTAAGGACTGGGGGAGGTGGTGGGTATAAAATATATAAGGAGTGGGGGATATAAATTATATAAGGAGTGGGGGATATAAAATATATAAGGTGTGTGAGAGATGGTGGGCTTAAAATAAATAAGGATTGGGGGAGATAGTGGCTATTAAATATATAAGGAGTGGTTTGGTATAAAATATATAAGGAGTGGGGGATATAAAATTTATAAGGAGTGGGGGAGAGTGTGAGTATAAAATATATAAGGAGTGGGGGATATAAAACATATAAGGAGCGAGGGATATAAAATATGAAAGGAGTGGGGGAGATGGTGGGTGTAAAATATATAAGGAGTGGGGGAGATGGTGGGTATAAAATATATAAAGAGTGGGGGATATAAAATATATAAGGAGTGGGAGAGATACTGGGTATAAAATATGTAAGGAGTGGGGGAGATGGTGGGTGTAAAATATATAAGGAGTGGGGGAGATGGTGGGTATAAAATATATAAGGAGTGGGGGAGATAGTGGGTATAAAATATATAAGGAGTGGTTGATATAAAATATATAAGGAGTGGGGGATAAAAAAATATATAAGGAGAGGGGGAGCTGGCGGGTATAAAATATATAAGGAGTGGGGGAGATAGTGGTTATAAAATATCTAATGAGTGAGGAATAAAAAATATATGAGTGGGGGATATAAAACATAAAAGGCGTGTTCGAGATGGTGGGTTTAAAATATATAAGGAGAGGGGGAGATAGTGGGTATAAAATCTATAAGGAGAAGGATATATAAATTATGTAAGGAGTGGGGGATATAAAACATATAAGGTGTGTGGGAGGTGGCAGTTTTAAAATATATAAGGAGTGGGGGAGATAGAGAGTATAAAATTAATAAGGAGTGAGGGATATAAAATATATAAGGAGTGGGGGATTTAAAATATATAAGGAGTGGGGAAAATAAAATATATAAGGGAGTGGGGGAGATGGTGGGTATAAAATATATAATGAGTGGGGGAGATAGTGGGTATAAAATATATAAGGAGTAGATTGATATAAACTTTATAAGGAGTGGGGGAGAGTGTGAGTATAACATATATAAGGAGTGGGGGATATAAAACATATAAGGAGCGGGGGATATAAAATATGTAAGGAGTGGGGGAGATAGTGGGTTTAAAATATATAAGGAGTGGTTTGATATAAAATATATAAGGAGTGGGGGATATAAAATATATAAAGAGTGGGGGATCATGGTGCGTATAAAATATATAAGGAGTGGGGGATATAAAATATATAAGGAGTGGGGGAGATAGTGGGTATAAAATATATAATGAGTGGGGGAGATGGTGGGTGTAAAATATATAATGAGGGGGTAGATGGTGGGTGTAAGATATATAAGGAGTGGGGGAGATGGTGGGTATAAAATATATAAGGAGTGGGGGAGATAGTGGGTATAAAATATATAAGGAGTGGTTTGATATAAACTTTATAAGGAGTGGGGGAGAGTGTGAGTATAACATATATAAGGAGTGGGGGATATAAAACATATAAGGAGTGGGGGATATAAAATATGTAAGGATTGGGGGAGATAGTGGGTTTAAAATATATAAGTAGTGGTTTGATATAAAATATATAAGGAGTGGGGGATCGTGGTGTGTATAAAACATATAAGGAGTGGGGGATATAAAATTTATAAGGAGTGGTGGATATAAAATATATAAGGTGTGAGGGAGATGGTGGGTTTAAAATATATAAGGATTGTGGGAGATAGTGGGTATAAAATATATAATGAGGAGGATATAAAATATATAAGGAGTGGGGGATATAAAATATATAAGGAGTGGGGGATATAAAATATATAAGGTGTGTGGGAGATGGTGGATTTAAAATATATAAGGATTGGGGGAGATAGTGGGTATAAAATATATAAGGAGAGGGGGATATAAAATATATAAGGAGTGGGGGATATAAAATATATAATGAGTGGGGGAGATGGTGGGTGTAAAATATATAAGGAGTGGGGGAGATTATGTGTATAAAATATATAAGGAGTGAGGGAGATAGTGGGTATAAAATATATATGGAGTGGGGGATATAAAATATATAAGGAGTGTGGGATATAAAATATATAAGGAGTGGGGATGGTGGTGGGTATAAAATATATAAGGAGTGGGGGATATAAAATATATAAGGAGTGGGGAAGGTGGAGGGTATAAAATATATAAGGAGTGGGGGATATAAAATATATAAGGAGTGGGGGAGATAGAGGGCATAAAATATATAAGGAGAGGGGGAGATGGTGTGTAAAATATATAAAAGGAGTGGGGGAGATGGTGGGTGTAAAAAATATAAGGAGTGGGGGAGAAGGTGGGTATAAAATATATAAGGAGTGGTTTGATATAAAATATATAAGAAGTGGGGGATATAAAATATATAAGGAGTGGGGGATCATGGTGGGTATAAAATATATAAGGAGTGGGGGATATAAAATATATAAGGAGTGGGGGAGATAGTGGGTATAAAATATATAATGAGTGGGGGAGATGGTGGGTGTAAAATATATAACGAGGGGGTAGATGGTGGGTGTAAGATATATAAGGAGTGGGGGAGATGGTGGGTATAAAATATATAAGGAGTGGGGGAGATAGTGGGTATAAAATATATAACGAGTGGGTGATATAAAATATATAAGGAGTGGGGGATATAAAATATATAAGGAGTGGGGGAGGTGGTGGATATAAAATATTTAAGGAGAGGGGGAGATAGTGGGTATTAAATATATAAGGTGTGGGGGATATAAAATATATAAGGAGAGGGGGATATAAAACATATAAGGCGTGTGGGAGAAGGTGGGATAAAAATATATAAGCTGTGGGGGACATAGTGGGTATAAAATATGTAAGGAGAGGGTATATAAAATATATAAGGAGTGGGGGATATAAAATATATAAGGAGTGGGGGAGATAGTGGGTATAAAATATATAAGGTGTGGGGAATATAAAATATATAAGGAGTGGGGGATATAAAACATATAAGGCGTGTGGGAGATGGCGGGTTTAAAATATATAAGGAGTGGGGGAGAAAGTGAGTATAAAATATATAAGGAGTGGGATATAAAATATATAAGGAGTTGGGGATTTAAAATATATAAGGAGTGGGGAATTTAAAATATATAAGGCATTTGGGAGATGGTGGGTTTAAAATATATATGGAGTGGGGAAGATAGTGGGTATAAAATATATAAGGAGTGGGGGATATAAAATATATAAGGAGTGGGGTAGGTGGTGGGTATAAAATAAATAAGGAGTGGGGGTGAGAGTGGGTAAAAAATATATAAGGAGTGGGGGATATCAAAGATATAAGGAGTGGGGGAGATAGTGGGTATAAAATATATAAGGAGTGGTGGAGATGGTGGGTGTAATATATATAAGGAGTGGGGAAGATGATGGATACAAAAGATATAAGGAGTGTGGGAGTTGGTGGGTATAAAATATATTAACAATGGGGGAGTAGGTGTGTATAAAATATATAAGGAGTGGGGGATATAAAATATATAAGGAGTGGGGGAGATGGTGGGTATAAAATATATAAGGAGCAGGGGAGATGGTGGGTATAAAATTTATAAGGCATTTGGGAGATGGTGGGTTTAGAATACATAAGGAGTGGGGGAAATAGTGGGTTTAAAATTTATATGGAGTAACGGATTTAAAATATGTAAGGAGTGGGGGAGGTGGTGGGTATAAAATATATAAGGAGTAGGGGAGATATTGGGTATAAAATATATAAGGAGTGGGGGATATAAAATATATAAGGAGTGGGGGAGATAGTGGGTATCAAATATGTGAGGAGTGGGGGAGATGGTGAGTGTAAAATATATCAGGAGTGGGGGAGATAGTGTGTATAAAATATAAAAAGAGTGGTTGATATAAAATATATAAGGAGTGGGGGATATAAAATATATAAGGAGTGGGGGAGATAGTGGGTATAAAATATATATGGTGTGGGGATATAAAATATATAAGGAGTGGGGGATATAAAACATTTAAGGCGTGTGGGAGATGGCAAGTTTAAAATATATAAGGAGTGGGGGATATAAAATATATAATGAGTGGGGGATATAATACATATAAGGCGTGTGGGAAATGGTGGATTTAAAATATATAAGGATTGGGGGAGATAGTGGGTATAAAATATATAAGGAGAAGGATATATAAATTATGTAAGGAGTGGGGGATATAAAACATATAAGGTGTGTGGGAGATGGCAGTTTTAAAATATATAAGGAGTGGGGGAGATAGTGAGTATAAAATATATAAGGAGTGAGGGATATAAAAAATATATGGAGTGGGGGATTTAAAATATAAAAGGAGTGGGGAAAATAAAATATATAAGGGATTGGGGGAGATGGTGGGTATAAAATATATAAAAGGAGTGGGGGAGATGGTGTGTGTAAAATATATAAGGAGTGTAGTAGATGGTGGGTATAAAAAATATATAAGGAGTGGGGGAGATAGTGGGTATAAAATATATAAGGAGTGGTTGATATAAAATATGTAAGGACTGGGGGAGGTGGTGGGTATAAAATATATAAGGAGTGGGGGATATAAATTATATAAGGAGTGGGGGATATAAAATATATAAGGTGTGTGAGAGATGGTGGGTTTAAAATAAATAAGGATTGGGGGAGATAGTGGCTATTAAATATATAAGGAGTGGTTTGGTATAAAATATATAAGGAGTGGGGGATATAAAATTTATAAGGAGTGGGGGAGAGTGTGAGTATAAAATATATAAGGAGTGGGGGATATAAAACATATAAGGAGCGAGGGATATAAAATATGAAAGGAGTGGGGGAGATGGTGGGTGTAAAATATATAAGGAGTGGGGGAGATGGTGGGTATAAAATATATAAAGAGTGGGGGATATAAAATATATAAGGAGTGGGAGAGATACTGGGTATAAAATATGTAAGGAGTGGGGGAGATGGTGGGTGTAAAATATATAAGGAGTGGGGGAGATGGTGGGTATAAAATATATAAGGAGTGGGGGAGATAGTGGGTATAAAATATATAAGGAGTGGTTGATATAAAATATATAAGGAGTGGGGGATAAAAAAATATATAAGGAGAGGGGGAGCTGGCGGGTATAAAATATATAAGGAGTGGGGGAGATAGTGGTTATAAAATATCTAATGAGTGAGGGATAAAAAATATATGAGTGGGGGATATAAAACATAAAAGGCGTGTTCGAGATGGTGGGTTTAAAATATATAAGGAGAGGGGGAGATAGTGGGTATAAAATATATAAGGAGAAGGATATATAAATTATGTAAGGAGTGGGGGATATAAAACATATAAGGTGTGTGGGAGGTGGCAGTTTTAAAATATATAAGGAGTGGGGGAGATAGTGAGTATAAAATTAATACGGAGTGAGGGATATAAAATATATAAGGAGTGGGGGATGTAAAATATATAAGGAGTGGGAAAAATAAAATATATAAGGGAGTGGGGGAGATGGTGGGTATAAAATATATAAAAGGAGTGAGGGAGATGGTGTGTGTAAAATATATAAGGAGAGGAGTAGATGGTGGGTATAAAATATATAAGGAGTGGGGGAGATAGTGGGTATAAAATATTTAAGGAGTGGTTGATATAAAATATGTAAGGAATGGGGGAGGTGGTGGATATAACATTTATAAGGTGTGGGGGAGATAGTGGGTATAAAATATATAAGGAGAGGGGGATATAAATTATATAAGGAGTGCGGGATATAAAATATATAAGGTGTGTGGGAGATGGTGGGTTTAGAATACATAAGGATAGGGGGAGATAGTGGCTATAAAATATATATGGAGAGGGGGATATAAAATATATAAGGATTGAGGGATATAAAATATATAAGGAATGGGGGAGATAGTGGGTATAAAATATATAAGCAGAGGGGGATATAAAATATATAAGGAATGGGGTACATAAAATATATAATGAGTGGGGAGATGGTGGGTATAAAATATATAAAAGGAGTGGAGGAGACTGTGGGTGTAAAATATATAAGGAGTGGGGGAGATGGTGTGTATAAAATATATAATGAGTGGGGGAGATAGTGGGTATACAATATATAAGGAGTGGTTTGATATAAACTTTATAAGGAGTGGGGGAGAGTGTGAGTTTAACATATATATGGAGTGGGGGATATAAAACATATAAGGAGTGGGGGATATAAAATATATAATGAGGGGGGAGATGGTGGGTATAAAATATATAAAAGGAGTGGGGGAGACAGTGGGTGTAAAATATATAAGGAGTGGGGGAGATTATGTGTA
>JAUIMM010002455.1:0-51907 GCA_031769625.1 Taudactylus pleione
GGGAGAGCAGGGATACATACAGGAGGAGGAGAATGGGAAGAGCAGGGAAACTACAGGAGGAGGCAGAATGGGGAGAGCAGGGAAACATACAGGAGGAGGCAGAATGGGGAGAGCAGGGATACATACAGGAGGAGGAGAATGGGAGAGCAGGGATACATACAGGAGGAGGAGAATGGGGAGAGCAGGGAAACATACAGGCAGGAGGCAGAATGGGAGAGCAGGGATAAATACAGGAGGGGAGGAGGAGAATGGGGAGAGCAGGGATACATACAGGTGGAGGAGAATGGGGAGAGCAGGGATACATACAGGAGGAGGAGAATGGGGAGAGCAGGATACATACAGGAGGAGGAGAATGGGAAGAGCAGGGAAACATACAGGAGGAGCAGAATGGGGAGAGCAGGGAAACATACAGGAGGAGCAGAATGGGGAGAGCAGGGATACATACAGGAGGAGGAGAATGGGGAGAGTAGGGAAACATACAGCAGGAGCAGAATGGGGAGAGCAGGGATACATACAGGAGGAGGAGAATGGGGAGAGCAGGATATATACAGGCGGAGGAGAAGGGGGAGAGCAGGGATACATACAGGAGGAGGAGAATGAGGAGAGCAGGGATATATACAGGAGGAGGAGAATGGGGAGAGCAGGGATACATACAGGAGGAGGAGAGCAGGGATACATACAGGAGGAGGAGAATGAGGAGAGCAGGATACATACAGGAGGAGGAGAGCAGGGATACATACAGGAGGAGGAGAATGAGGAGAGCAGGATACATACAGGAGGAGGAGAATGGGGAGAGCGGGGATACATACAGGAGGAGGAGAATGAGGAGAGCGGGGATACATACAGGAGGAGTAGAATGGGGAGAGCAGGGATACATACAGGAGGAGGAGAATGGGGAGAGCAGGGATACATACAGGAGGAGGAGAATGAGGAGGGCAGGGATACATACAGGAGGAGAATGAAGGGAGCTGGGATACATACAGGAGGAGGAGAATGGGGAGAGCAGGGATACATACAGGAGGAGGAGAATGGGGAGAGCAGGATACATACAGGAGGAGGAGAATGGGGAGAGCAGGATACATACAGGAGGAGGAGAATGGGGAGAGCAGGATACATACAGGAGGAGGAGAATGGGGAGAGCAGGGATACATACAGGAGGAGGAGAATGGGGAGAGCGGGGATACATACAGGAGGAGGAGAATGGGGAGAGCAGGGAAACATACAGGAGGAGGAGAATGAGGAGAGCAAGATACATACAGGAGGAGGAGAATGGGGAGAGCAGGATACATACAGGAGGAGGAGAATGGGGAGAGCAGGATACATACAGGAGGAGGAGAATGAGGAGAGCAGGATACATACAGGAGGAGGAGAATGGGAAGAGCAGGGATACATACAGGAGGAGGAGAATGGGGAGAGCAGGGAAACATACAGGGGGAGGAGAATGGTGAGAGCAGGGATACATACAGGAGGAGGAGAATGGGGAGAGCAGGATACATACAGGAGGAGGAGAATGAGGAGAGCAGGGATACATACAGGAGGAGGAGAATGGGGAGAGCGGGGATACATACAGGAGAAGGAGAAGGGGGAGAGCAGGATACATACAGGAGGAGGAGAATGGGGAGAGCGGGGATACATACAGGAGGAGGAGAATGGGGAGAGCGGGGATACATACAGGAGGAGGAGAATGGGAAGAGCGGGGATACATACAGGAGGAGGAGAATGGGGAGAGCAGGGATACATACAGGAGGGAGCAGAATGGGGAGAGCAGGGATACATACAGGAGGAGGAGAATGAGGAGAGCAGGGATACATACAGGAGGAGGAGAATGGGGAGAGCTGGGATACATACAGGAGGAGGAGAATGGGGAGAGCAGGGATACATACAGGAGGAGGAGAATGGGGAGAGCAGGGATACATACAGGGGGAGGAGAATGGGGAGAGAAGGGATACATACAGGAGGAGGAGAATGGGGAGAGCAGGATACATACAGGAGGAGGAGAATGGGGAGAGCGGGATACATACAGGAGGAGGAGAATGGGGAGAGCGGGGATACATACAGGAGGAGGAGAATGGGGAGAGCAGGGATACATACAGGAGGAGGAGAATGGGGAGAGCAGGATACATACAGGAGGAGGAGAATGGGGAGAGCAGGATACATACAGGAGGAGGAGAATGGGGAGAGCAGGATACATACAGGAGGAGGAGAATGGGGAGAACAGGGATACATACAGGAGGAGTAGAATGGGGAGAGCAGGATACATACAGGAGGAGGAGAATGGGAAGAGCAGGATACATACAGGAGGAGTAGAATGGGGAGAGCAGTATACATACAGGAGGAGGAGAATGGGGAGAGCGGGGATACATACAGGAGGAGGAGAATGGGGAGAGCAGGGATACATACAGCTGGAGGAGAAGGGGGAGAGCGGGGATACATACAGGAGGAGGAGAATGGGGAGAGCGGGGATACATACAGGAGGCGGAGAATGGGGAGAGCAGGGATACATACAGGAGGAGGAGAATGGGGAGAGCAGGATACATACAGGAGGAGGAGAATGAGGAGAGCAGGGATACATACAGGAGGAGGAGAATGGGGAGAGCAGGATACATACAGGAGGAGGAGAATGAGGAGAGCAGGGAAACATACAGGAGGAGGAGAATGAGGAGAGCAGGATACATACAGGAGGAGGAGAATGAGGAGAGCAGGGAAACATACAGGAGGAGGAGAATGAGGAGAGCAGGATACATACAGGAGGAGGAGAATGAGGAGAGCAGGGAAACATACAGGAGGAGGAGAATGAGGAGAGCAGGGAAACATACAGGAGGAGGAGAATGGGGAGAGCAGGGATACATACAGGAGGAGGAGAATGGGGAGAGCAGGGATACATACAGGAGGAGGAGAATGGGGAGAGCGGGGATACATACAGGAGGAGGAGAATGGGGAGAGCAGGGATACATACAGGAGGAGGAGAATGGGGAGAGCAGGGATACATACAGGAGGAGGAGAATGGGGAGAGCAGGGATACATACAGGAGGAGGAGAATGGGGAGAGCAGGGATACATACAGGGGGAGGAGAATGGGGAGAGCAGGGATACATACAGGAGGAGGAGAATGGGGAGAGCAGGATACATACAGGAGGAGGAGAATGGGGAGAGCGGGATACATACAGGAGGAGGAGAATGGGGAGAGCGGGGATACATACAGGAGGAGGAGAATGGGGAGAGCAGGGATACATACAGGAGGAGGAGAATGGGGAGAGCAGGATACATACAGGAGGAGGAGAATGGGGAGAGCAGGATACATACAGGAGGAGGAGAATGGGGAGAGCAGGATACATACAGGAGGAGGAGAATGGGGAGAACAGGGATACATACAGGAGGAGGAGAATGGGGAGAGCAGGGATACATACAGGAGGAGGAGAATGGGGAGAGCAGGGATACAGACAGGAGGAGTAGAATGGGGAGAGCAGGATACATACAGGAGGAGGAGAATGGGAAGAGCAGGATACATACAGGAGGAGTAGAATGGGGAGAGCAGGATACATACAGGAGGAGGAGAATGGGGAGAGCGGGGATACATACAGGAGGAGGAGAATGGGGAGAGCAGGGATACATACAGGAGGAGGAGAATGGGGAGAGCAGGGATACATACAGGAGGAGGAGAATGGGGAGAGCGGGGATACATACAGGAGGAGGAGAATGGGGAGAGCAGGGATACATACAGGAGGAGGAGAATGGGGAGAGCAGGGATACATACAGGAGGAGGAGAATGGGGAGAGCAGGATACATACAGGAGGAGGAGAATGGGGAGAGCAGGGATACATACAGGAGGAGGAGAATGGGGAGAGCAGGGATACATACAGGAGGAGGAGAATGGGGAGAGCAGGGATACATACAGGAGGAGGAGAATGGGGAGAGCAGGGATACATACAGGAGTAGGAGAATGGGGAGAGCTGGATACATACAGGAGGAGGAGAATGGGGAGAGCAGGATACATACAGGAGGAGGAGAATGGGGAGAGCGGGGATACATACAGGAGGAGGAGAATGGGGAGAGCGGGGATACATACAGGACGAGGAGAATGGGGAGAGCAGGATACATACAGGAGGAGGAGAATGAGGAGAGCAGGATACATACAGGAGGAGGAGAATGGGGAGAGCAGGATACATACAGGAGGAGGAGAATGGGGAGAGCAGGGAAACATACAGGAGGAGGAGAATGAGGAGAGCAGGATACATACAGGAGGAGGAGAATGGGGAGAGCAGGGATACATAGAGGAGGAGGAGAATGGGGAGAGCAGGATACATACAGGAGGAGGAGAATGAGGAGAGCAGGATACATACAGGAGGAGGAGAATGAGGAGAGCAGGGAAACATACAGGAGGAGGAGAATGGGAAGAGCAGGGAAACATACAGGAGGAGGAGAATGAGGAGAGCAGGATACATACAGGAGGAGGAGAATGGGGAGAGCAGGGATACATAGAGGAGGAGGAGAATGGGGAGAGCAGGGTACATACAGGAGGAGGAGAATGGGGAGAGCAGGGATACATACAGGAGGAGGAGAATGGGGAGAGCAGGGAAACATACAGGAGGAGGAGAATGAGGAGAGCAGGGATACATACAGGAGGAGGACAGTGAGGAGGGCAGGGATACATACAGGAGGAGGAGAATGGGGAGAGCAGGATACATACAGGAGGAGGAGAATGGGGAGAGCGGGGATACATACAGGAGGAGGAGAATGGGGAGAGCGGGGATACATACAGGAGGAGGAGAATGGGGAGAGCAGGGATACATAGAGGAGGAGGAGAATGAAGAGAGCAGGATACATACAGGAGGAGGAGAATGGGGAGAGCAGGATACATACAGGAGGAGGAGAATGGGGAGAGCAGGGATACATACAGGAGGAGGAGAATGAGGAGAGCAGGATACATACAGGAGGAGGAGAATGGGGGGAGCAGGATACATACAGGAGGAGAAGAATGGGGAGAGCAGGGATACATACAGGAGGAGGAGAGCAGGATACATACAGGAGGAGGAGAATGGGGAGAGCAGGGATACATACAGGAGGAGGAGAATGGGGAGAGCAGGGATACATACAGGAGGAGGAGAATGAGGAGAGCAGGATACATACAGGAGGAGGAGAATGGGGAGAGCAGGGATATATACAGGAGGAGGAGAATGAGGAGAGCAGGGATACATACAGGAGGAGGAGAATGAGGAGAGCAGGATACATACAGGAGGAGGAGAATGGGGAGAGCAGGAATACATACAGGAGGAGGAGAATGGGGAGAGCAGGGATACATACAGGAGGAGGAGAATGGGGAGAGCAGGGATACATACAGGAGGAGTAGAATGGGGAGAGCGGGGATACATACAGGAGGAGGAGAATGAGGAGAGCAGGGATACATACAGGAGGAGGAGAATGGGGAGAGCAGGATACATACAGGGGGAGGAGAATGAGGAGAGCAGGATACATACAGGAGGAGGAGAATGGGGAGAGCAGGGATACATACAGGAGGAGGAGAATGGGGAGAGCGGGGATACATACAGGAGGAGGAGAATGAGGAGAGTAGGATACATACAGGAGGAGGAGAATGGGGAGAGCGGGGATTCATACAGGAGGAGGATAATGGGGAGAGCAGGATACATACAGGAGGAGGAGAATGGGGAAAGCAGGATACATACAGGAGGAGGAGAATGAGGAGAGCGGGGATACATACAGGAGGAGGAGAATGGGGAGAGCGGGGATACATACAGGAGGAGGATAATGGGGAGAGCAGGATACATACAGGAGGAGGAGAATGGGGAGAGCGGGGATACATACAGGAGGAGGAGAATGAGGAGAGCGGGGATACATACAGGAGGAGGAGAATGGGGAGAGCAGGATACATACAGGAGGAGGAGAATGGGGAGAGCAGGGATACATACAGGAGGAGGAGAATGGGGAGAGCAGGGATACATACAGGAGGAGGAGAATGGGGAGAGCAGGGATACATACAGGAGGAGGAGAATGGGGAGAGCAGGGATACATACAGGAGGAGGAGAATGGGGAGAGCGGGGATACATACAGGAGGAGGAGAATGAGGAGAGCAGGATACATACAGGAGGAGGAGGAGAATGAGGAGAGCAGGATACATACAGGAGGAGGAGAATGGGGAGAGCAGGATACATACAGGAGGAGGAGAATGGGGAGAGCAGGGATACATACAGGAGGAGGAGAATGAGGAGAGCAGGGATACATACAGGAGGAGGAGAATGGGGAGAGCAGGGATACATACAGGAGGAGGAGAATGGGGAGAGAGGGGATACATACAGGAGGAGGAGAATGGGGAGAGCAGGGATACATACAGGAGTAGAAGAATGGGGAGAGCAGGATACATACAGGAGGAGGAGAATGGGGAGAGCAGGGATACATACAGGAGGAGGAGAATGAGGAGAGCGGGGATACATACAGGGGGAGGAGAATGGGGAGAGCTGGGATACATACAGGAGGAGGAGAATGGGGAGAGCAGGATACATACAGGAGGAGGAGAATGGGGAGAGCAGGGATACATACAGGAGGAGGAGAATGGGGAGAGCAGGGATACATACAGGAGGAGGAGAATGGGGAGAGCAGGGATACATACAGGAGGAGGAGAATGGGGAGAGCAGGGATACATACAGGAGGAGGAGAATGGGGAGATCAGGGATACATACAGGAGGAGGAGAATGAGGAGAGCAGGATACATACAGGAGGAGGAGAATGGGGAGAGCAGGATACATACAGGAGGAGGAGAATGGGGAGAGCAGGGATACATACAGGAGGAGGAGAATGGGGAGAGCAGGGAAACATACAGGAGGAGGAGAATGGGGAGAGCAGGGATACATACAGGAGGAGGAGAATGGGGAGAGCAGGATACATACAGGAGGAGGAGAATGAGGAGAGCATGGATACATACAGGAGGAGGAGAATGGGGAGAGCAGGATACATACAGGAGGAGGAGAATGGGAAGAGCAGGGATACATACAGGAGGAGGAGAATGGGGAGAGCAGGGAAACATACAGGGGGAGGAGAATGGGGAGAGCAGGGATACATACAGGAGGAGGAGAATGGGGAGAGCGGGGATACATACAGGAGGAGGAGAATGGGGAGAGCAGGATACATACAGGAGGAGGAGAATGGGGAGAGCGGGGATACATACAGGAGGAGGAGAATGGGGAGAGCGGGGATACATACAGGAGGAGGAGAATGGGAAGAGCGGGGATACATACAGGAGGAGGAGAATGGGGAGAGCGGGGATACATACAGGAGGGAGCAGAATGGGGAGAGCAGGGATACATACAGGAGGAGGAGAATGAGGAGAGCGGGGATACATACAGGAGGAGGAGAATGGGGAGAGCAGGATACATACAGGAGGAGGAGAATGGGGAGAGCAGGATACATACAGGAGGAGGAGAATGGGGAGAGCAGGATACATACAGGAGGAGGAGAATGGGGAGAACAGGGATACATACAGGAGGAGGAGAATGGGGAGAGCGGGGATACATACAGGAGGAGGAGAATGGGGAGAGCAGGATACATACAGGAGGAGGAGAATGGGGAGAACAGGGATACATACAGGAGGAGGAGAATGGGGAGAGCAGGGATACATACAGGAGGAGGAGAATGGGGAGAGCAGGATACATACAGGAGGAGGAGAATGAGGAGAGCAACATACAGGAGGAGGAGAATGGGGAGAGCAGGGATACATACAGGAGGAGGAGAATGGGGAGAGCAGGGATACATACAGGAGGAGGAGAATGGGGAGAGCAGGGATACAGACAGGAGGAGGAGAATGAGGAGAGCAGGATACATACAGGGGGAGGAGAATGAGGAGAGCAGGATACATACAGGAGGAGGAGAATGGGGAGAGCAGGGATACATACAGGAGGAGGAGAATGGGGAGAGCAGGATATATACAGGAGGAGGAGAATGGGGAGAGCAGGGATACATACAGGAGGAGGATAATGGGGAGAGCAGGATACATACAGGAGGAGGAGAATGGGGAAAGCAGGATACATACAGGAGGAGGAAAATGAGGAGAGCGGGGATACATACAGGAGGAGGAGAATGGGGAGAGCGGGGATACATACAGGAGGAGGAGAATGAGGAGAGAAGGATACATACAGGAGGAGGAGAATGGGGAGAGCGGGGATACATACAGGAGGAGGATAATGGGGAGAGCAGGATACATACAGGAGGAGGAGAATGGGGAAAGCAGGATACATACAGGAGGAGGAGAATGAGGAGAGCGGGGATACATACAGGAGGAGGATAATGGGGAGAGCAGGATACATACAGGAGGAGGAGAATGGGGAGAGCGGGGATACATACAGGAGGAGGAGAATGGGGAGAGCAGGATACATACAGGAGGAGGAGAATGGGGAGAGCAGGGATACATACAGGAGGAGGAGAATGGGGAGAGCAGGGATACATACAGGAGGAGGAGAATGGGGAGAGCAGGGATACATACAGGAGGAGGAGAATGGGGAGAGCAGGGATACATATAGGAGGAGGAGAATGGGGAGAGCGGGGATACATACAGGAGGAGGAGAATGAGGAGAGCAGGATACATACAGGAGGAGGAGGAGAATGAGGAGAGCAGGATAGATACAGGAGGAGGAGAATGGGGAGAGCAGGATACATACAGGAGGAGGAGAATGGGGAGAGCAGGGATACATACAGGAGGAGGAGAATGAGGAGAGCAGGGATACATACAGGAGGAGGAGAATGGGGAGAGCAGGATACATACAGGAGGAGGAGAATGGGGAGAGCAGGGATACATACAGGAGGAGGAGAATGGGGAGAGAGGGGATACATACAGGAGGAGGAGAATGGGGAGAGCAGGGATACATACAGGAGTAGAAGAATGGGGAGAGCAGGATACATACAGGAGGAGGAGAATGGGGAGAGCAGGGATACATACAGGAGGAGGAGAATGGGGAGAGCAGGATACATACAGGAGGAGGAGAATGAGGAGAGCGGGGATACATACAGGGGGAGGAGAATGGGGAGAGCTGGGATACATACAGGAGGAGGAGAATGGGGAGAGCAGGATACATACAGGAGGAGGAGAATGGGGAGAGCAGGGATACATACAGGAGGAGGAGAATGGGGAGAGCAGGGATACATACAGGAGGAGGAGAATGGGGAGAGCAGGGATACATACAGGAGGAGGAGAATGGGGAGAGCAGGATACATACAGGAGGAGGAGAATGGGGAGAGCAGGACACATACAGGAGGAGGAGAATGGGGAGAGCAGGGATACATACAGGAGTAGGAGAATGGGGAGAGCAGGGATACATACAGGAGGAGGAGAATGGGGAGAGCAGGGATACATACAGGAGGAGGAGAATTAGGAGAGCAGGGATACATACAGGAGGAGGAGAATGGGGAGAGCCGGGATACATACAGGAGGAGGAGAATGAGGAGAGCAGGATACATACAGGAGGAGGAGAATGGGGAGAGCAGGATACATACAGGAGGAGGAGAATGGGGAGATCAGGGATACATACAGGAGGAGGAGAATGAGGAGAGCAGGGACACATACAGGAGGAGGAGAATGGGGAGAGCAGGGATACATACAGGAGGAGGAGAATGGGGAGAGCAGGATACATACAGGAGAGGAGAATGGGGAGAGCAGGATACATACAGGAGGAGGAGAATGGGGAGAGCAGGATACATACAGGAGGAGGAGAATGGGGAGAGCAGGGATACATACAGGAGGAGGAGAATGGGGAGAGCAGGGATACATACAGGAGGAGGAGAATGGGGAGATCAGGGATACATACAGGAGGAAGAGAATGGGGAGAGCGGGGATACATACAGGAGGAGGAGAATGGGGAGAGCGGGGATACATACAGGAGGAGGAGAATGGGGAGAGCAGGGATACATACAGGAGGAGGAGAATGGGGAGAGCTGGATACATACAGGAGGAGGAGAACGGGGAGAGCAAGGATACATACAGGAGGAGGAGAACGGGGACAGCAGGATACATACAGGAGGAGGAGAACGGGGAGAGCAAGGACACATACAGGAGGAGCAGAACGGGGAGAGCAGGATACATACAGGAGGAGGAGAATGGGGAGAGCAGGGATACATACAGGAGGAGGAGAATGGGGAGAGCAGGGATACATACAGGTGGAGGAGAATGGGGAGAGCAGGATACATACAGGAGGAGGAGAATGGGGAGAGCGGGGATACATACAGGAGGAGGAGAATGGGGAGAGCGGGGATACATACTGGAGGAGGAGAATGGGGAGAGCGGGGATACATACAGGAGGAGGAGAATGGGGAGAGCAGGGATACATACAGGAGGAGGAGAATGGGGAGAGCAGGGATACATTCAGGAGGATGAGAATGGGGAGAGCAGGGATACATACAGGAGGAGGAGAATGGGGAGAGCGGGGATACATACAGGAGGAGGAGAATGGGGAGAGCGGGGATACATACAGGAGGAGGAGAATGGGGAGAGCAGGGATACATACAGGAGGAGGAGAATGGGGAGAGCAGGATACACACAGGAGGAGGAGAATGGGGAGAGCAGGATACATAGAGGAGGAGGAGAATGGGGAGAGCAGGGATACATACAGGAGGAGGAGAATGGGGAGAGCAGGGAAACATACAGGAGGAGGAGAATGAGGAGAGCAGGATACATACAGGAGGAGGAGAATGGGGAGAGCAGGATACATACAGGAGGAGGAGAATGGGAAGAGTAGGGAAACATACAGGAGGAGCAGAATGGGGAGAGCAGGGAAACATACAGGAGGAGCAGAATGGGGAGAGCAGGGATACATACAGGAGGAGGAGAATGGGGAGAGTAGGGAAACATACAGGAGGAGCAGAATGGGGAGAGCAGGGATACATACAGGAGGAGGAGAATGGGGAGAGCAGGATACATACAGGCGGAGGAGAAGGGGGAGAGCAGGGATACATACAGGAGGAGGAGAATGAGGAGAGCAGGGATATATACAGGAGGAGGAGAATGGGGAGAGCAGGGATACATACAGGAGGGAGCAGAATGGGGAGAGCAGGGATACATACAGGAGGAGGAGAGCAGGGATACATACAGGAGGAGGAGAATGAGGAGAGCAGGAAACATACAGGAGGAGGAGAATGGGGAGAGCGGGGATACATACAGGAGGAGGAGAATGGGGAGAGCGGGGATACATACAGGAGGAGGAGAATGAGGAGAGCGGGGATACATACAGGAGGAGTAGAATGGGGAGAGCAGGGATACATACAGGAGGAGGAGAATGAGGAGGGCAGGGATACATAAAGGAGGAGGAGAATGAGGAGAGCAGGGATACATACAGGAGGAGAATGAAGGGAGCTGGGATACATACAGGAGGAGGAGAATGGGGAGAGCAGGGATACATACAGGAGGAGGAGAATGGGGAGAGCAGGATACATACAGGAGGAGGAGAATGGGGAGAGCAGGATACATACAGGAGGAGGAGAATGGGGAGAGCGGGGATACATACAGGAGGAGGAGAATGAGGAGAGCAGGATACATACAGGAAGAGGAGAATGGGGAGAGCAGGGATACATACAGGAGGAGGAGAATGGGGAGAGCAGAGATACATACAGGAGGAGGAGAATGGGGAGAGCAGGGATACATACAGGAGGAGGAGAATGGGGAGAGCAGGGATACATACAGGAGGAGGAGAATGGGGAGAGCAGGATACACACAGGAGGAGGAGAATGGGGAGAGCAGGATACATACAGGAGGAGGAGAATGGGGAGAGCGGGGATACATACAGGAGGAGGAGAATGAGCAGAGCAGGATACATACAGGAGGAGGAGAATGGGGAGAGCAGGATACATACAGGAGGAGGAGAATGGGGAGAGCGGGGATACATACAGGAGGAGGAGAATGGGGAGAGCAGAGATACATACAGGAGGAGGAGAATGAGGAGAGCGGGGATACATACAGGAGGAGGAGAATGGGGAGAGCGGGGATACATACAGGAGGAGGAGAATGGGGAGAGCGCGGATACATACAGGAGGAGGAGAATGCGGAGAGCGGGGATACATACAGGAGGAGGAGAATGCGGAGAGCGGGGATACATACAGGAGGAGGAGAATGAAGAGAGCAGGATACATACAGGAGGAGGAGAATGGGGAGAGCAGGATACATACAGGAGGAGGAGAATGGGGAGAGCAGGGATACATACAGGAGGAGGAGAATGAGGAGAGCAGGATACATACAGGAGGAGGAGAATGGGGAGAGCAGGATACATACAGGAGGAGAAGAATGGGGAGAGCAGGGATACATACAGGAGGAGGAGAGCAGGATACATACAGGAGGAGTAGAATGGGGAGAGCAGGGATACATACAGGAGGAGGAGAATGGGGAGAGCAGGGATACATACAGGAGGAGGAGAATGAGGAGAGCAGGATACATACAGGAGGAGGAGAATGGGGAGAGCAGGGATACATACAGGAGGAGGAGAATGAGGAGAGCAGGGATACATACAGGAGGAGGAGAATGAGGAGAGCAGGATACATACAGGAGGAGGAGAATGGGGAGAGCAGGGATACATACAGGAGGAGGAGAATGGGGAGAGCAGGGATACATACAGGAGGAGGAGAATGGGGAGAGCAGGGATACATACAGGAGGAGGAGAATGGGGAGAGCAGGGATACATACAGGAGGAGGAGAATGGGGAGAGCAGGGATACATACAGGAGGAGGAGAATGAGGAGAGCAGGATACATACAGGGGGAGGAGAATGAGGAGAGCAGGATACATACAGGAGGAGGAGAATGGGGAGAGCAGGGATACATACAGGAGGAGGAGAATGGGGAGAGCAGGATATATACAGGAGGAGGAGAATGGGGAGAGCAGGGATACATACAGGAGGAGGATAATGGGGAGAGCAGGATACATACAGGAGGAGGAGAATGGGGAAAGCAGGATACATACAGGAGGAGGAGAATGAGGAGAGCGGGGATACATACAGGAGGAGGAGAATGGGGAGAGCGGGGATACATACAGGAGGAGGAGAATGAGGAGAGAAGGATACATACAGGAGGAGGAGAATGGGGAGAGCGGGGATACATACAGGAGGAGGATAATGGGGAGAGCAGGATACATACAGGAGGAGGAGAATGGGGAAAGCAGGATACATACAGGAGGAGGAGAATGAGGAGAGCGGGGATACATACAGGAGGAGGATAATGGGGAGAGCAGGATCCATACAGGAGGAGGAGAATGGGGAGAGCGGGGATACATACAGGAGGAGGAGAATGGGGAGAGCAGGATACATACAGGAGGAGGAGAATGGGGAGAGCAGGGATACATACAGGAGGAGGAGAATGGGGAGAGCAGGGATACATACAGGAGGAGGAGAATGGGGAGAGCAGGGATACATACAGGAGGAGGAGAATGGGGAGAGCAGGGATACATATAGGAGGAGGAGAATGGGGAGAGCGGGGATACATACAGGAGGAGGAGAATGAGGAGAGCAGGATACATACAGGAGGAGGAGGAGAATGAGGAGAGCAGGATAGATACAGGAGGAGGAGAATGGGGAGAGCAGGATACATACAGGAGGAGGAGAATGGGGAGAGCAGGGATACATACAGGAGGAGGAGAATGAGGAGAGCAGGGATACATACAGGAGGAGGAGAATGGGGAGAGCAGGATACATACAGGAGGAGGAGAATGGGGAGAGCAGGGATACATACAGGAGGAGGAGAATGGGGAGAGAGGGGATACATACAGGAGGAGGAGAATGGGGAGAGCAGGGATACATACAGGAGTAGAAGAATGGGGAGAGCAGGATACATACAGGAGGAGGAGAATGGGGAGAGCAGGGATACATACAGGAGGAGGAGAATGGGGAGAGCAGGATACATACAGGAGGAGGAGAATGAGGAGAGCGGGGATACATACAGGGGGAGGAGAATGGGGAGAGCTGGGATACATACAGGAGGAGGAGAATGGGGAGAGCAGGATACATACAGGTGGAGGAGAATGGGGAGAGCAGGGATACATACAGGAGGAGGAGAATGGGGAGAGCAGGGATACATACAGGAGGAGGAGAATGGGGAGAGCAGGGATACATACAGGAGGAGGAGAATGGGGAGAGCGGGGATACATACAGGAGGAGGATAATGGGGAGAGCAGGATACATACAGGAGGAGGAGAATGGGGAGAGCAGGGATACATACAGGAGGAGGAGAATGGGGAGAGCAGGGATACATACAGGAGGAGGAGAATGAGGAGAGCAGGGATACATACAGGAGGAGGAGAATGGGGAGAGCGGGGATACATACAGGAGGAGGATAATGGGGAGAGCAGGATACATACAGGAGGAGGAGAATGGGGAGAGCAGGGATACATACAGGAGGAGGAGAATGGGGAGATCAGGATACATACAGGAGGAGGAGAATGGGGAGAGCAGGATACATACAGGAGGAGGAGAATGGGGAGAGCAGGGATACATACAGGAGGAGGAGAATGGGGAGAGCAGGGAAACATACAGGAGGAGGAGAATGGGGAGAGCAGGGATACATACAGGAGGAGGAGAATGGGGAGAGCAGGATACATACAGGAGGAGGAGAATGAGGAGAGCATGGATACATACAGGAGGAGGAGAATGGGGAGAGCAGGATACATACAGGAGGAGGAGAATGGGAAGAGCAGGGATACATACAGGAGGAGGAGAATGGGGAGAGCAGGGAAACATACAGGGGGAGGAGAATGGGGAGAGCAGGGATACATACAGGAGGAGGAGAATGGGGAGAGCGGGGATACATACAGGAGGAGGAGAATGGGGAGAGCAGGATACATACAGGAGGAGGAGAATGGGGAGAGCGGGGATACATACAGGAGGAGGAGAATGGGGAGAGCGGGGATACATACAGGAGGAGGAGAATGGGAAGAGCGGGGATACATACAGGAGGAGGAGAATGGGGAGAGCGGGGATACATACAGGAGGGAGCAGAATGGGGAGAGCAGGGATACATACAGGAGGAGGAGAATGAGGAGAGCGGGGATACATACAGGAGGAGGAGAATGGGGAGAGCAGGATACATACAGGAGGAGGAGAATGGGGAGAGCAGGATACAAACAGGAGGAGGAGAATGGGGAGAGCAGGATACATACAGGAGGAGGAGAATGGGGAGAACAGGGATACATACAGGAGGAGGAGAATGGGGAGAGCGGGGATACATACAGGAGGAGGAGAATGGGGATAGCAGGATACATACAGGAGGAGGAGAATGGGGAGAACAGGGATACATACAGGAGGAGGAGAATGGGGAGAGCAGGGATACATACAGGAGGAGGAGAATGGGGGGAGCAGGATACATACAGGAGGAGGAGAATGAGGAGAGCAGGGATACATACAGGAGGAGTAGAATGGGGAGAGCAGGATACATACAGGAGGAGGAGAATGGGAAGAGCAGGATACATACAGGAGGAGTAGAATGGGGAGAGCAGGATACATACAGGAGGAGGAGAATGGGGAGAGCAGGATACATACAGGAGGAAGAGAATGAGGAGAGCAGGGATACATACAGGAGGAGTAGAATGGGGAGAGCAGGATACATACAGGAGGAGGAGAATGGGGAGAGCAGGGAAACATACAGGAGGAGGAGAATGGGGAGAGCAGGGATACATACAGGAGGAGGAGAATCGGGAGAGCAGGGATACATACAGGAGGAGGAGAATGGGGAGAGCAGGGATACATACAGGAGGAGGAGAATGGGGAGAGCGGGGATACATACAGGAGGAGGAGAATGGGGAGAGCAGGATACATACAGGAGGAGGAGAATGGGGAGAGCAGGGATACATACAGGAGGAGGAGAATGGGGAGAGCAGGGATACATACAGGAGGAGGAGAATGGGGAGAGCAGGATACATACAGGAGGAGGAGAATGGGGAGAGCAGGATACATACAGGAGGAGGAGAATGGGGAGAGCAGGGATACATACAGGAGGAGGAGAATGAGGAGAGCAGGGATACATACAGGGGGAGGAGAATGAGGAGAGCAGGGATACATACAGGAGGAGGAGAATGGGGAGAGCAGGGATACATACAGGAGGAGGAGAATGGGGAGAGCAGGATACATACAGGAGGAGGAGAATGGGGAGAGCAGGGATACATACAGGGGAAGGAGAATGGGGAGAGCGGGGATACATTCAGGAGGAGGAGAATGGGGAGAGCAGGATACATACAGGAGGAGGAGAATGGGGAGAGCAGGGATACATACAGGAGGAGGAGAATGGGGAGAGCAGGATACATACAGGAGGAGGAGAATGGGGAGAGAAGGGATACATACAGGAGGAGGAGAATGGGGAGAGCAGGATACATACAGGAGGAGGAGAATGGGGAGATCAGGGATACATACAGGAGGAGGAGAATGAGGAGAGCAGGACACATACAGGAGGAGGAGAATGGGGAGAGCAGGGATACATACAGGAGTAGGAGAATGGGGAGAGCAGGGATACATACAGGAGGAGGAGAATGGGGAGAGCAGGGATACATACAGGAGGAGGAGAATTAGGAGAGCAGGGATACATACAGGAGGAGGAGAATGGGGAGAGCCGGGATACATACAGGAGGAGGAGAATGAGGAGAGCAGGATACATACAGGAGGAGGAGAATGGGGAGAGCAGGATACATACAGGAGGAGGAGAATGGGGAGATCAGGGATACATACAGGAGGAGGAGAATGAGGAGAGCAGGGACACATACAGGAGGAGGAGAATGGGGAGAGCAGGGATACATACAGGAGGAGGAGAATGGGGAGAGCAGGATACATACAGGAGGAGGAGAATGGGGAGAGCAGGATACATATAGGAGGAGGAGAATGGGGAGAGCAGGATACATACAGGAGGAGGAGAATGGGGAGAGCAGGGATACATACAGGAGGAGGAGAATGGGGAGAGCAGGGATACATACAGGAGGAGGAGAATGGGGAGATCAGGGATACATACAGGAGGAAGAGAATGGGGAGAGCGGGGATACATACAGGAGGAGGAGAATGGGGAGAGCGGGGATACATACAGGAGGAGGAGAATGGGGAGAGCAGGGATACATACAGGAGGAGGAGAATGGGGAGAGCTGGATACATACAGGAGGAGGAGAACGGGGAGAGCAAGGATACATACAGGAGGAGGAGAACGGGGACAGCAGGATACATACAGGAGGAGGAGAACGGGGAGAGCAAGGACACATACAGGAGGAGGAGAACGGGGAGAGCAGGATACATACAGGAGGAGGAGAATGGGGAGAGCAGGGATACATACAGGAGGAGGAGAATGGGGAGAGCAGGGATACATACAGGAGGAGGAGAATGGGGAGAGCGGGGATACATACAGGAGGAGGAGAATGGGGAGAGCGGGGATACATACTGGAGGAGGAGAATGGGGAGAGCGGGGATACATACAGGAGGAGGAGAATGGGGAGAGCGGGGATACATACAGGAGGAGGAGAATGGGGAGAGCAGGGATACATTCAGGAGGAGGAGAATGGGGAGAGCAGGGATACATACAGGAGGAGGAGAATGGGGAGAGCGGGGATACATACAGGAGGAGGAGAATGGGGAGAGCAGGATACACACAGGAGGAGGAGAATGGGGAGAGCAGGATACATAGAGGAGGAGGAGAATGGGGAGAGCAGGGATACATACAGGAGGAGGAGAATGGGGAGAGCAGGGAAACATACAGGAGGAGGAGAATGAGGAGAGCAGGATACATACAGGAGGAGGAGAATGGGGAGAGCAGGATACATACAGGAGGAGGAGAATGGGAAGAGCAGGGAAACATACAGGAGGAGCAGAATGGGGAGAGCAGGGAAACATACAGGAGGAGCAGAATGGGGAGAGCAGGGATACATACAGGAGGAGGAGAATGGGGAGAGCAGGGATACATACAGGAGGAGGAGAATGGGGAGAGTAGGGAAACATACAGGAGGAGCAGAATGGGGAGAGCAGGGATACATACAGGAGGAGGAGAATGGGGAGAGCAGGATACATACAGGCGGAGGAGAAGGGGGAGAGCAGGGATACATACAGGAGGAGGAGAATGAGGAGAGCAGGGATATATACAGGAGGAGGAGAATGGGGAGAGCAGGGATACATACAGGAGGGAGCAGAATGGGGAGAGCAGGGATACATACAGGAGGAGGAGAGCAGGGATACATACAGGAGGAGGAGAATGAGGAGAGCAGGAAACATACAGGAGGAGGAGAATGGGGAGAGCGGGGATACATACAGGAGGAGGAGAATGGGGAGAGCGGGGATACATACAGGAGGAGGAGAATGAGGAGAGCGGGGATACATACAGGAGGAGTAGAAAGGGGAGAGCAGGGATACATACAGGAGGAGGAGAATGGGGAGAGCAGGGATACATACAGGAGGAGGAGAATGAGGAGGGCAGGGATACATAAAGGAGGAGGAGAATGAGGAGAGCAGGGATACATACAAGAGGAGAATGAAGGGAGCTGGGATACATACAGGAGGAGGAGAATGGGGAGAGCAGGGATACATACAGGAGGAGGAGAATGGGGAGAGCAGGATACATACAGGAGGAGGAGAATGGGGAGAGCAGGGATACATACAGGAAGAGGAGAATGGGGAGAGCAGGGATACATACAGGAGGAGGAGAATGGGGAGAGCAGGGATACATACAGGAGGAGGAGAATGAGGAGAGCAGGATACATACAGGAGGAGGAGAATGGGGAGAGCAGGGATACATACAGGAGGAGGAGAATGGGGAGAGCAGGATACATACTGGAGGAGGAGAATGGGGAGAGCAGGATACATACAGGAGGAGGAGAATGGGGAGAGCAGGGATACATACAGGAGGAGGAGAATGGGGAGAGCAGGATACATACAGGAGGAGGAGAATGGGGAGAGCAGGGATACATACAGGAGGAGGAGAATGGGGAGAGCAGAGATACATACAGGAGGAGGAGAATGGGGAGAGCAGGGATACATACAGGAGGAGGAGAATGGGGAGAGCAGGGATACATACAGGAGGAGGAGAATGGGGAGAGCAGGATACACACAGGAGGAGGAGAATGGGGAGAGCAGGATACATACAGGAGGAGGAGAATGGGGAGAGCGGGGATACATACAGGAGGAGGAGAATGAGCAGAGCAGGATACATACAGGAGGAGGAGAATGGGGAGAGCAGGATACATACAGGAGGAGGAGAATGGGGAGAGCGGGGATACATACAGGAGGAGGAGAATGGGGAGAGCAGAGATACATACAGGAGGAGGAGAATGAGGAGAGCGGGGATACATACAGGAGGAGTAGAATGGGGAGAGCGGGGATACATACAGGAGGAGGAGAATGGGGAGAGCGCGGATACATACAGGAGGAGGAGAATGCGGAGAGCGGGGATACAGACAGGAGGAGGAGAATGCGGAGAGCGGGGATACATACAGGAGGAGGAGAATGGGGAGAGCGGGGATACATACAGGAGGAGGAGAATGGGGAGAGCGGGGATACATACAGGAGGAGGAGAATGGGGAGAGCTGGATACATACAGGAGGAGGAGAACGGGGAGAGCAGGGATACATACAGGAGGAGGAGAATGGGGAGAGCAGGGATACATACAGGAGGAGGAGAATGGGGAGAGAAGGATACATACAGGAGGAGGAGAATGAGGAGAGCAGGGATACATACAGGAGGAGGAGAATGGGGAGAGCAGGGATACATACAGGAGGAGGAGAATGGGGAGAGCGGGGATACATACTGGAGGAGTAGAATGGGGAGAGCAGGGATACATACAGGAGGAGGAGAATGGGGAGAGCAGGGATACATACAGGAGGAGGAGAATGGGGAGAGCAGGGATACATACAGGAGGAGGAGAATGGGGAGAGCAGGGATACATACAGGAAGAGGAGAATGGGGAGAGCAGGGATACATACAGGAGGAGGAGAATGGGGAGAGCGGGGATACATACAGGAGGAGGAGAATGGGGAGAGCGGGGATACATACAGGAGGAGGAGAATGGGGAGAGCAGGATACATACAGGAGGAGGAGAATGGGGAGAGCAGGATACACACAGGAGGAGGAGAATGGGGAGAGCAGGATACATAGAGGAGGAGGAGAATGGGGAGAGCAGGGAAACATACAGGAGGAGGAGAATGAGGAGAGCAGGATACATACAGGAGGAGGAGAATGGGGAGAGCAGGATACATACAGGAGGAGCAGAATGGGGAGAGCAGGGAAACATACAGGAGGAGCAGAATGGGGAGAGCAGGGAAACATACAGGAGGAGCAGAATGGGGAGAGCAGGGAAACATACAGGAGGAGCAGAATGGGGAGAGCAGGGATACATACAGGAGGAGGAGAATGGGGAGAGCAGGGATACATACAGGAGGAGGAGAATGGGGAGAGTAGGGAAACATACAGGAGGAGCAGAATGGGGAGAGCAGGGATACATACAGGAGGAGGAGAATGGGGAGAGCAGGATACATACAGGCGGAGGAGAAGGGGGAGAGCAGGGATACATACAGGAGGTGGAGAATGAGGAGAGCAGGATACATACAGGAGGGAGCAGAATGGGGAGAGCAGGGATACATACAGGAGGGAGCAGAATGGGGAGAGCAGGATACATACAGGAGGAGGAGAATGGGGAGAGCAGGGATACATACAGGAGGAGGAGAATGGGGAGAGCGGGGATACATACAGCAGGAGGAGAATGGGGAGAGCAGGGATACATACAGGAGGAGGAGAATGGGGAGAGCAGGATACATACAGGAGGAGGAGAATGGGGAGAGCAGGGATACATACAGGAGGAGGAGAATGGGGAGAGCAGGGATACATACAGGAGGAGGAGAATGGGGAGAGCGGGATACATACAGGAGGAGGAGAATGGGGAGAGCAGGATACATACAGGAGGAGGAGAATGGGGAGATCAGGGATACATACAGGAGGAGGAGAATGAGGAGAGCAGGATACATACAGGAGGAGGAGAATGAGGAGAGCAGGATACATACAGGAGGAGGAGAATGGGGAGAGCAGGGATACATACAGGAGGAGGAGAATGGGGAGAGCAGGAGACATACAGGAGGAGGAGAATGAGGAGAGCAGGGATACATACAGGAGGAGGAGAATGGGGAGAGCAGGATACATACAGGAGGAGGAGAATGGGGAGAGCAGGATACATACAGGAGGAGGAGAATGAGGAGAGCAGGGATACATACAGGAGGAGGAGAATGGGGAGAGCAGGATACATACAGGAGGAGGAGAATGGGGAGAGCAGGATACATAGAGGAGGAGGAGAATGGGGAGAGCAGGGATACATACAGGAGGAGGAGAATGGGGAGAGCAGGGATACATACAGGAGGAGGAGAATGGGGAGAGCAGGATACATACAGGAGGAGGAGAATGGGGAGAGCAGCGATACATACAGGAGGAGAAGAATGGGGAGAGCAGGGATACATACAGGAGGAGGAGAGCAGGATACATACAGGAGGAGGAGAATGGGGAGAGCAGGGATACATACAGGAGGAGGAGAATGGGGAGAGCAGGGATACATACAGGTGGAGGAGAATGGGGAGAGCAGGATACATACAGGAGGAGGAGAATGGGGAGAGCGGGGATACATACAGGAGGAGGAGAATGGGGAGAGCGGGGATACATACTGGAGGAGGAGAATGGGGAGAGCGGGGATACATACAGGAGGAGGAGAATGGGGAGAGCAGGGATACATACAGGAGGAGGAGAATGGGGAGAGCAGGGATACATTCAGGAGGAGGAGAATGGGGAGAGCAGGGAAACATACAGGAGGAGGAGAATGGGGAGAGCGGGGATACATACAGGAGGAGGAGAATGGGGAGAGCAGGATACACACAGGAGGAGGAGAATGGGGAGAGCAGGATACATAGAGGAGGAGGAGAATGGGGAGAGCAGGGATACATACAGGAGGAGGAGAATGGGGAGAGCAGGGAAACATACAGGAGGAGGAGAATGAGGAGAGCAGGATACATACAGGAGGAGGAGAATGGGGAGAGCAGGATACATACAGGAGGAGGAGAATGGGAAGAGCAGGGAAACATACAGGAGGAGCAGAATGGGGAGAGCAGGGAAACATACAGGAGGAGCAGAATGGGGAGAGCAGGGATACATACAGGAGTAGGAGAATGGGGAGAGCAGGGATACATACAGGAGGAGGAGAATGGGGAGAGTAGGGAAACATACAGGAGGAGCAGAATGGGGAGAGCAGGGATACATACAGGAGGAGGAGAATGGGGAGAGCAGGATACATACAGGCGGAGGAGAAGGGGGAGAGCAGGGATACATACAGGAGGAGGAGAATGAGGAGAGCAGGGATACATACAGGAGGGAGCAGAATGGGGAGAGCAGGGATACATACAGGAGGAGGAGAGCAGGGATACATACAGGAGGAGGAGAATGAGGAGAGCAGGAAACATACAGGAGGAGGAGAATGGGGAGAGCGGGGATACATACAGGAGGAGGAGAATGGGGAGAGCGGGGATACATACAGGAGGAGGAGAATGAGGAGAGCGGGGATACATACAGGAGGAGTAGAAAGGGGAGAGCAGGGATACATACAGGAGGAGGAGAATGGGGAGAGCAGGGATACATACAGGAGGAGGAGAATGAGGAGGGCAGGGATACATAAAGGAGGAGGAGAATGAGGAGAGCAGGGATACATACAGGAGGAGAATGAAGGGAGCTGGGATACATACAGGAGGAGGAGAATGGGGAGAGCAGGGATACATACAGGAGGAGGAGAATGGGGAGAGCAGGATACATACAGGAGGAGGAGAATGGGGAGAGCAGGATACATACAGGAGGAGGAGAATGGGGAGAGCGGGGATACATACAGGAGGAGGAGAATGAGGAGAGCAGGATACATACAGGAGGAGGAGAATGGGGAGAGCAGGGATACATACAGGAGGAGGAGAATGGGGAGAGCAGAGATACATACAGGAGGAGGAGAATGGGGAGAGCAGGGATACATACAGGAGGAGGAGAATGGGGAGAGCAGGGATACATACAGGAGGAGGAGAATGGGGAGAGCAGGATACACACAGGAGGAGGAGAATGGGGAGAGCAGGATACATACAGGAGGAGGAGAATGGGGAGAGCGGGGATACATACAGGAGGAGGAGAATGAGCAGAGCAGGATACATACAGGAGGAGGAGAATGGGGAGAGCAGGATACATACAGGAGGAGGAGAATGGGGAGAGCGGGGATACATACAGGAGGAGGAGAATGGGGAGAGCAGAGATACATACAGGAGGAGGAGAATGAGGAGAGTGGGGATACATACAGGAGGAGTAGAATGGGGAGAGCGGGGATACATACAGGAGGAGGAGAATGGGGAGAGCGCGGATACATACAGGAGGAGGAGAATGCGGAGAGCGGGGATACAGACAGGAGGAGGAGAATGCAGAGAGCGGGGATACATACAGGAGGAGGAGAATGGGGAGAGCGGGGATACATACAGGAGGAGGAGAATGGGGAGAGCGGGGATACATACAGGAGGAGGAGAATGGGGAGAGCTGGATACATACAGGAGGAGGAGAACGGGGAGAGCAGGGATACATACAGGAGGAGGAGAATGGGGAGAGAAGGATACATACAGGAGGAGGAGAATGAGGAGAGCAGGGATACATACAGGAGGAGGAGAATGGGGAGAGCAGGGATACATACAGGAGGAGGAGAATGGGGAGAGCGGGGATACATACTGGAGGAGTAGAATGGGGAGAGCAGGGATACATACAGGAGGAGGAGAATGGGGAGAGCAGGGATACATACAGGAGGAGGAGAATGGGGAGAGCAGGGATACATACAGGAGGAGGAGAATGGGGAGAGCAGGGATACATACAGGAAGAGGAGAATGGGGAGAGCAGGGATACATACAGGAGGAGGAGAATGGGGAGAGCGGGGATACATACAGGAGGAGGAGAATGGGGAGAGCAGGGATACATACAGGAGGAGGAGAATGGGGAGAGCGGGGATACATACAGGAGGAGGAGAATGGGGAGAGCAGGATACACACAGGAGGAGGAGAATGGGGAGAGCAGGATACATAGAGGAGGAGGAGAATGGGGAGAGCAGGGATACATACAGGAGGAGGAGAATGGGGAGAGCAGGGAAACATACAGGAGGAGGAGAATGAGGAGAGCAGGATACATACAGGAGGAGGAGAATGGGGAGAGCAGGATACATACAGGAGGAGCAGAATGGGGAGAGCAGGGAAACATACAGGAGGAGCAGAATGGGGAGAGCAGGGAAACATACAGGAGGAGCAGAATGGGGAGAGCAGGGAAACATACAGGAGGAGCAGAATGGGGAGAGCAGGATACATACAGGAGGAGGAGAATGAGGAGAGCAGGATACATACAGGAGGAGGAGAATGGGGAGAGCAGGGATACATACAGGAGGAGGAGAATGGGGAGAGTAGGGAAACATACAGGAGGAGCAGAATGGGGAGAGCAGGGATACATACAGGAGGAGGAGAATGGGGAGAGCAGGATACATACAGGCGGAGGAGAAGGGGGAGAGCAGGGATACATACAGGAGGAGGAGAATGAGGAGAGCAGGGATATATACAGGAGGAGGAGAATGGGGAGAGCAGGGATACATACAGGAGGGAGCAGAATGGGGAGAGCAGGATACATACAGGAGGAGGAGAATGGGGAGAGCAGGGATACATACAGGAGGAGGAGAATGGGGAGAGCGGGGATACATACAGCAGGAGGAGAATGGGGAGAGCAGGGATACATACAGGAGGAGGAGAATGGGGAGAGCAGGATACATACAGGAGGAGGAGAATGGGGAGAGCAGGGATACATACAGGAGGAGGAGAATGGGGAGAGCGGGATACATACAGGAGGAGGAGAATGGGGAGAGCAGGATACATACAGGAGGAGGAGAATGGGGAGAGCAGCGATACATACAGGAGGAGGAGAATGGGGAGAGCAGGAGACATACAGGAGGAGGAGAATGAGGAGAGCAGGGATACATACAGGAGGAGGAGAATGGGGAGAGCAGGATACATACAGGAGGAGGAGAATGGGGAGAGCAGGATACATACAGGAGGAGGAGAATGAGGAGAGCAGGGATACATACAGGAGGAGGAGAATGGGGAGAGCAGGATACATACAGGAGGAGGAGAATGGGGAGAGCAGGATACATACAGGAGGAGGAGAATGGGGAGAGCAGGGATACATACAGGAGGAGGAGAATGGGGAGAGCAGGGATACATACAGGAGGAGGAGAATGGGGAGAGCAGGGATACATACAGGAGGAGGAGAATGGGGAGAGCAGGGATACATACAGGAGGAGGAGAATGGGGAGAGCAGGATACATACAGGAGGAGGAGAATGGGGAGAGCAGGATACATACAGGACGAGGAGAATGAGGAGAGCAGGATACATACAGGAGGAGGAGAATGGGGAGAGCAGGATACATACAGGAGGAGAAGAATGGGGAGAGCAGGGATACATACAGGAGGAGGAGAGCAGGATACATACAGGAGGAGGAGAATGGGGAGAGCAGGGATACATACAGGAGGAGGAGAATGGGGAGAGCAGGGATACATACAGGAGGAGGAGAATGAGGAGAGCAGGATACATACAGGAGGAGGAGAATGGGGAGAGCAGGGATACATACAGGAGGAGGAGAATGAGGAGAGCAGGGATACATACAGGAGGAGGAGAATGAGGAGAGCAGGATACATACAGGAGGAGGAGAATGGGGAGAGCAGGGATACATACAGGAGGAGGAGAATGGGGAGAGCAGGGATACATACAGGAGGAGGAGAATGGGGAGAGCAGGGATACATACAGGAGGAGTAGAATGGGGAGAGCGGGGATACATACAGGAGGAGGAGAATGAGGAGAGCAGGGATACATACAGGAGGAGGAGAATGGGGAGAGCAGGGATACATACAGGAGGAGGAGAATGGGGAGAGCAGGGATACATACAGGAGGAGGAGAATGAGGAGAGCAGGATACATACAGGGGGAGGAGAATGAGGAGAGCAGGATACATACAGGAGGAGGAGAATGGGGAGAGCAGGATACATACAGGAGGAGGAGAATGGGGAGAGCGGGGATACATACAGGAGGAGGAGAATGGGGAGAGCGGGGATACATACAGGAGGAGGAGAATGAGGAGAGTAGGATACATACAGGAGGAGGAGAATGGGGAGAGCAGGATACATACAGGAGGAGGAGAATGGGGAGAGCGGGGATACATACAGGAGGAGGATAATGGGGAGAGCAGGATACATACAGGAGGAGGAGAATGGGGAAAGCAGGATACATACAGGAGGAGGAGAATGAGGAGAGCAGGATACATACAGGAGGAGGAGAATGGGGAGAGCGGGGATACATACAGGAGGAGGATAATGGGGAGAGCAGGATACATACAGGAGGAGGAGAATGGGGAGAGCGGGGATACATACAGGAGGAGGAGAATGAGGAGAGCGGGGATACATACAGGAGGAGGAGAATGGGGAGAGCAGGATACATACAGGAGGAGGAGAATGAGGAGAGCAGGGATACATACAGGAGGAGGAGAATGGGGAGAGCGGGGATACATACAGGAGGAGGAGAATGGGGAGAGCAGGGATACATACAGGAGGAGGAGAATGGGGAGAGCGGGGATACATACAGGAGGAGGAGAATGGGGAGAGCAGGATACATACAGGAGGAGGAGAATGGGGAGAGCAGGATACATACAGGAGGAGGAGAATGGGGAGAGCAGGGATACATACAGGAGGAGGAGAATGAGGAGAGCAGGGATACATACAGGAGGAGGAGAATGGGGAGAGCAGGATACATACAGGAGGAGGAGAATGGGGAGAGCAGGGATACATACAGGAGGAGGAGAATGGGGAGAGAGGGGATACATACAGGAGGAGGAGAATGGGGAGAGCAGGGATACATACAGGAGTAGAAGAATGGGGAGAGCAGGATACATACAGGAGGAGGAGAATGGGGAGAGCAGGGATACATACAGGAGGAGGAGAATGGGGAGAGCAGGATACATACAGGAGGAGGAGAATGAGGAGAGCGGGGATACATACAGGGGGAGGAGAATGGGGAGAGCTGGGATACATACAGGAGGAGGAGAATGGGGAGAGCAGGATACATACAGGAGGAGGAGAATGGGGAGAGCAGGGATACATACAGGAGGAGGAGAATGGGGAGAGCAGGGATACATACAGGAGGAGGAGAATGGGGAGAGCAGGGATACATACAGGAAGAGGAGAATGGGGAGAGCAGGGATACATACAGGAGGAGGAGAATGGGGAGAGCAGGGATACATACAGGAGGAGGAGAATGGGGAGATCAGGGATACATACAGGATGAGGAGAATGAGGAGAGCAGGATACATACAGGAGGAGGAGAATGGGGAGAGCAGGATACATACAGGAGGAGGAGAATGAGGAGAGCAGGATACATACAGGAGGAGGAGAATGGGGAGAGCAGGATATATACAGGAGGAGGAGAATGGGAAGAGCAGGGATACATACAGGAGGAGGAGAATGGGGAGAGCAGGGAAACATACAGGGGGAGGAGAATGGGGAGAGCAGGGATACATACAGGAGGAGGAGAATGGGGAGAGCGGGGATACATACAGGAGGAGGAGAATGGGGAGAGCAGGATACATACAGGAGGAGGAGAATGGGGAGAGCGGGGATACATACAGGAGGAGGAGAATGGGGAGAGCGGGGATACATACAGGAGGAGGAGAATGGGAAGAGCGGGGATACATACAGGAGGAGGAGAATGGGGAGAGCGGGGATACATACAGGAGGGAGCAGAATGGGGAGAGCGGGGATACATACAGGAGGAGGAGAATGAGGAGAGCAGAATACATACAGGAGGAGGAGAATGGGGAGAGCAGGATACATACAGGAGGAGGAGAATGGGGAGAGCAGGATACATACAGGAGGAGGAGAATGGGGAGAGCAGGATACATACAGGAGGAGGAGAATGGGGAGAACAGGGATACATACAGGAGGAGGAGAATGGGGAGAGCGGGGATACATACAGGAGGAGGAGAATGGGGAGAGCAGGATACATACAGGAGGAGGAGAATGGGGAGAACAGGGATACATACAGGAGGAGGAGAATGGGGAGAGCAGGGATACATACAGGAGGAGGAGAATGGGGAGAGCAGGATACATACAGGAGGAGGAGAATGAGGAGAGCAGGGATACATACAGGAGGAGTAGAATGGGGAGAGCAGGATACATACAGGAGGAGGAGAATGGGAAGAGCAGGATACATACAGGAGGAGTAGAATGGGGAGAGCAGGATACATACAGGAGGAGGAGAATGGGGAGAGCAGGATACATACAGGAGGAGGAGAATGAGGAGAGCAGGGATACATACAGGAGGAGTAGAATGGGGAGAGCAGGATACATACAGGAGGAGGAGAATGGGGAGAGCAGGGAAACATACAGGGGGAGGAGAATGGGGAGAGCAGGGATACATACAGGAGGAGGAGAATGGGGAGAGCGGGGATACATACAGGAGGAGGAGAATTGGGAGAGCAGGATACATACAGGAGGAGGAGAATGGGGAGAGCAGGGATACATACAGGAGGAGGAGAATGGGGAGAGCAGGGATACATACAGGAGGAGGAGAATGGGGAGAGCAGGATACATACAGGAGGAGGAGAATGGGGAGAGCAGGATACATACAGGAGGAGGAGAATGGGGAGAGCAGGGATACATACAGGAGGAGGAGAATGAGGAGAGCAGGGATACATACAGGGGGAGGAGAATGAGGAGAGCAGGGATACATACAGGAGGAGGAGAATGGGGAGAGCAGGATACATACAGGAGGAGGAGAATGGGGAGAGCAGGGATACATACAGGGGAAGGAGAATGGGGAGAGCGGGGATACATTCAGGAGGAGGAGAATGGGGAGAGCAGGATACATACAGGAGGAGGAGAATGGGGAGAGCAGGGATACATACAGGAGGAGGAGAATGGGGAGAGCAGGATACATACAGGAGGAGGAGAATGGGGAGAGAAGGGATACATACAGGAGGAGGAGAATGGGGAGAGCAGGATACATACAGGAGGAGGAGAATGGGGAGATCAGGGATACATACAGGAGGAGGAGAATGAGGAGAGCAGGACACATACAGGAGGAGGAGAATGGGGAGAGCAGGGATACATACAGGAGTAGGAGAATGGGGAGAGCAGGGATACATACAGGGGGAGGAGAATGAGGAGAGCAGGGATACATACAGGAGGAGGAGAATGGGGAGAGCAGGATACATACAGGAGGAGGAGAATGGGGAGAGCAGGGATACATACAGGGGAAGGAGAATGGGGAGAGCGGGGATACATTCAGGAGGAGGAGAATGGGGAGAGCAGGATACATACAGGAGGAGGAGAATGGGGAGAGCAGGGATACATACAGGAGGAGGAGAATGGGGAGAGCAGGATACATACAGGAGGAGGAGAATGGGGAGAGAAGGGATACATACAGGAGGAGGAGTATGGGGAGAGCAGGATACATACAGGAGGAGGAGAATGGGGAGATCAGGGATACATACAGGAGGAGGAGAATGAGGAGAGCAGGACACATACAGGAGGAGGAGAATGGGGAGAGCAGGGATACATACAGGAGTAGGAGAATGGGGAGAGCAGGGATACATACAGGAGGAGGAGAATGGGGAGAGCAGGGATACATACAGGAGGAGGAGAATTAGGAGAGCAGGGATACATACAGGAGGAGGAGAATGGGGAGAGCCGGGATACATACAGGAGGAGGAGAATGAGGAGAGCAGGATACATACAGGAGGAGGGGAATGGGGAGAGCAGGATACATACAGGAGGAGGAGAATGGGGAGATCAGGGATACATACATGAGGAGGAGAATGAGGAGAGCAGGGACACATACAGGAGGAGGAGAATGGGGAGAGCAGGATACATACAGGAGGAGGAGAATGGGGAGAGCAGGATACTACAGGAGGAGGAGAATGGGGAGAGCAGGGATACATACAGGAGGAGGAGAATGGGGAGAGCAGGGATAAATACAGGAGGAGGAGAATGGGGAGATCAGGGATACATACAGGAGGAAGAGAATGGGGAGAGCGGGGATACATACAGGAGGAGGAGAATGCGGAGAGCGGGGGATACATACAGGAGGAGGAGAATGGGGAGAGCGGGGATACATACAGGAGGAGGAGAATGGGGAGAGCTGGATACATACAGGAGGAGGAGAACGGGGAGAGCAAGGATACATACAGGAGGAGGAGAATGGGGACAGCAGGATACATACAGGAGGAGGAGAACGGGGAGAGCAAGGACACATACAGGAGGAGGAGAACGGGGAGAGCAGGATACATACAGGAGGAGGAGAATGGGGAGAGCAGGGATACATACAGGAGGAGGAGAATGGGGAGAGCAGGGATACATACAGGTGGAGGAGAATGGGGAGAGCAGGATACATACAGGAGGAGGAGAATGGGGAGAGCGGGGATACATACAGGAGGAGGAGAATGGGGAGAGCGGGGATACATACTGGAGGAGGAGAATGGGGAGAGCAGGGATACATACAGGAGGAGGAGAATGGGGAGAGCAGGGATACATACAGGAGGAGGAGAATGGGGAGAGCAGGATACATACAGGAGGAGGAGAATGGGGAGAGCGGGGATACATACAGGAGGAGGAGAATGGGGAGAGCAGGGATACATACAGGAGGAGGAGAATGGCGAGAGCGGGGATACATACAGGAGGAGGAGAATGGGGAGAGCGGGGATACATACAGGAGGAGGAGAATGGGGAGAGCAGGGATACATACAGGAGGAGGAGAATGGGGAGAGCAGGATACACACAGGAGGAGGAGAATGGGGAGAGCAGGATACATAGAGGAGGAGGAGAATGGGGAGAGCAGGGATACATACAGGAGGAGGAGAATGGGGAGAGCAGGGAAACATACAGGAGGAGGAGAATGGGGAGAGCAGGATACATACAGGAGGAGGAGAATGGGAAGAGCAGGGAAACATACAGGAGGAGCAGAATGGGGAGAGCAGGGAAACATACAGGAGGAGCAGAATGGGGAGAGCAGGGATACATACAGGAGGAGGAGAATGGGGAGAGCAGGGATACATACAGGAGGAGGAGAATGGGGAGAGTAGGGAAACATACAGGAGGAGCAGAATGGGGAGAGCAGGGATACATACAGGAGGAGGAGAATGGGGAGAGCAGGATACATACAGGCGGAGGAGAAGGGGGAGAGCAGGGATACATACAGGAGGAGGAGAATGAGGAGAGCAGGGATATATACAGGAGGAGGAGAATGGGGAGAGCAGGGATACATACAGGAGGGAGCAGAATGGGGAGAGCAGGGATACATACAGGAGGAGGAGAGCAGGGATACATACAGGAGGAGGAGAATGAGGAGAGCAGGAAACATACAGGAGGAGGAGAATGGGGAGAGCGGGGATACATACAGGAGGAGGAGAATGGGGAGAGCGGGGATACATACAGGAGGAGGAGAATGAGGAGAGCGGGGATACATACAGGAGGAGTAGAATGGGGAGAGCAGGGATACATACAGGAGGAGGAGAATGGGGAGAGCAGGGATACATACAGGAGGAGGAGAATGAGGAGGGCAGGGATACATAAAGGAGGAGGAGAATGAGGAGAGCAGGATACATACAGGAGGAGAATGAAGGGAGCTGGGATACATACAGGAGGAGGAGAATGGGGAGAGCAGGGATACATACAGGAGGAGGAGAATGGGGAGAGCAGGATACATACAGGAGGAGGAGAATGGGGAGAGCAGGATACATACAGGAGGAGGAGAATGGGGAGAGCAGGATACATACAGGAGGAGGAGAATGGGGAGAGCAGAGATACATACAGGAGGAGGAGAATGGGGAGAGCAGGGATACATACAGGAGGAGGAGAATGGGGAGAGCAGGGATACATACAGGAGGAGGAGAATGGGGAGAGCAGGATACACACAGGAGGAGGAGAATGGGGAGAGCAGGATACATACAGGAGGAGGAGAATGGGGAGAGCGGGGATACATACAGGAGGAGGAGAATGAGGAGAGCAGGATACATACAGGAGGAGGAGAATGGGGAGAGCAGGATACATACAGGAGGAGGAGAATGGGGAGAGCAGGGATACATACAGGAGGAGGAGAATGGGGAGAGCAGGGATACATACAGGAGGAGGAGAATGGGGAGAGCGGGGATACATACAGGAGGAGGAGAATGGGGAGAGCAGAGATACATACAGGAGGAGGAGAATGAGGAGAGCGGGGATACATACAGGAGGAGGAGAATGGGGAGAGCGGGGATACATACAGGAGGAGGAGAATGGGGAGAGCGGGGATACATACAGGAGGAGGAGAATGGGGAGAGCTGGATACATACAGGAGGAGGAGAATGGGGAGAGCAGGGATACATACAGGAGGAGGAGAATGGGGAGAGCAGGATACATACAGGAGGAGGAGAATGAGGAGAGCGGGGATACATACAGGAGGAGGAGAATGGGGAGAGCGGGGATACATACAGGAGGAGGAGAATGAGGAGGGCAGGGATACATAAAGGAGGAGGAGAATGAGGAGGGCAGGGGATACATAAAGGAGGAGGAGAATGAGGAGAGCGGGGATACATACAGGAGGAGTAGAATGGGGAGAGCAGGGATACATACAGGAGGAGGAGAATGGGGAGAGCAGGGATACATACAGGAGGAGGAGAATGAGGAGGGCAGGGATACATAAAGGAGGAGGAGAATGAGGAGAGCAGGATACATACAGGAGGAGAATGAAGGGAGCTGGGATACATACAGGAGGAGGAGAATGGGGAGAGCAGGGATACATACAGGAGGAGGAGAATGGGTAGAGCAGGATACATACAGGAGGAGGAGAATGGGGAGAGCAGGATACATACAGGAGGAGGAGAATGGGGAGAGCAGGATACATACAGGAGGAGGAGAATGGGGAGAGCAGGGATACATACAGGAGGAGGAGAATGGGGAGAGCAGAGATACATACAGGAGGAGGAGAATGGGGAGAGCAGGGATACATACAGGAGGAGGAGAATGGGGAGAGCAGGGATACATACAGGAGGAGGAGAATGGGGAGAGCAGGATACACACAGGAGGAGGAGAATGGGGAGAGCAGGATACATACAGGAGGAGGAGAATGGGGAGAGCGGGGATACATACAGGAGGAGGAGAATGAGGAGAGCAGGATACATACAGGAGGAGGAGAATGGGGAGAGCAGGATACATACAGGAGGAGGAGAATGGGGAGAGCAGGATACATACAGGAGGAGGAGAATGGGGAGAGCGGGGATACATACAGGAGGAGGAGAATGGGGAGAGCAGAGATACATACAGGAGGAGGAGAATGAGGAGAGCGGGGATACATACAGGAGGAGGAGAATGGGGAGAGCGGGGATACATACAGGAGGAGGAGAATGGGGAGAGCGCGATACATACAGGAGGAGGAGAATGCGGAGAGCGGGGATACATACAGGAGGAGGAGAATGCGGAGAGCGGGGATACATACAGGAGGAGGAGAATGGGGAGAGCGGGGATACATACAGGAGGAGGAGAATGGGGAGAGCGGGGATACATACAGGAGGAGGAGAATGGGGAGAGCAGGATACATACAGGAGGAGGAGAATGGGGAGAACAGGGATACATACAGGAGGAGGAGAATGGGGAGAGCAGGGATACATACAGGAGGAGGAGAATGGGGAGAGCAGGATACATACAGGAGGAGGAGAATGAGGAGAGCAGGGATACATACAGGAGGAGTAGAATGGGGAGAGCAGGATACATACAGGAGGAGGAGAATGGGAAGAGCAGGATACATACAGGAGGAGTAGAATGGGGAGAGCAGGATACATACAGGAGGAGGAGAATGGGGAGAGCAGGATACATACAGGAGGAGGAGAATGAGGAGAGCAGGGATACATACAGGAGGAGTAGAATGGGGAGAGCAGGATACATACAGGAGGAGGAGAATGGGGAGAGCAGGGAAACATACAGGGGGAGGAGAATGGGGAGAGCAGGGATACATACAGGAGGAGGAGAATGGGGAGAGCGGGGATACATACAGGAGGAGGAGAATGGGGAGAGCAGGATACATACAGGAGGAGGAGAATGGGGAGAGCAGGGATACATACAGGAGGAGGAGAATGGGGAGAGCAGGGATACATACAGGAGGAGGAGAATGGGGAGAGCAGGATACATACAGGAGGAGGAGAATGGGGAGAGCAGGATACATACAGGAGGAGGAGAATGGGGAGAGCAGGGATACATACAGGAGGAGGAGAATGAGGAGAGCAGGGATACATACAGGGGGAGGAGAATGAGGAGAGCAGGGATACATACAGGAGGAGGAGAATGGGGAGAGCAGGATACATACAGGAGGAGGAGAATGGGGAGAGCAGGGATACATACAGGGGAAGGAGAATGGGGAGAGCGGGGATACATTCAGGAGGAGGAGAATGGGGAGAGCAGGATACATACAGGAGGAGGAGAATGGGGAGAGCAGGGATACATACAGGAGGAGGAGAATGGGGAGAGCAGGATACATACAGGAGGAGGAGAATGGGGAGAGAAGGGATACATACAGGAGGAGGAGAATGGGGAGAGCAGGATACATACAGGAGGAGGAGAATGGGGAGATCAGGGATACATACAGGAGGAGGAGAATGAGGAGAGCAGGACACATACAGGAGGAGGAGAATGGGGAGAGCAGGGATACATACAGGAGTAGGAGAATGGGGAGAGCAGGGATACATACAGGGGGAGGAGAATGAGGAGAGCAGGGATACATACAGGAGGAGGAGAATGGGGAGAGCAGGATACATACAGGAGGAGGAGAATGGGGAGAGCAGGGATACATACAGGGGAAGGAGAATGGGGAGAGCGGGGATACATTCAGGAGGAGGAGAATGGGGAGAGCAGGATACATACAGGAGGAGGAGAATGGGGAGAGCAGGGATACATACAGGAGGAGGAGAATGGGGAGAGCAGGATACATACAGGAGGAGGAGAATGGGGAGAGAAGGGATACATACAGGAGGAGGAGTATGGGGAGAGCAGGATACATACAGGAGGAGGAGAATGGGGAGATCAGGGATACATACAGGAGGAGGAGAATGAGGAGAGCAGGACACATACAGGAGGAGGAGAATGGGGAGAGCAGGGATACATACAGGAGTAGGAGAATGGGGAGAGCAGGGATACATACAGGAGGAGGAGAATGGGGAGAGCAGGGATACATACAGGAGGAGGAGAATTAGGAGAGCAGGGATACATACAGGAGGAGGAGAATGGGGAGAGCCGGGATACATACAGGAGGAGGAGAATGAGGAGAGCAGGATACATACAGGAGGAGGAGAATGGGGAGAGCAGGATACATACAGGAGGAGGAGAATGGGGAGATCAGGGATACATACATGAGGAGGAGAATGAGGAGAGCAGGGACACATACAGGAGGAGGAGAATGGGGAGAGCAGGATACATACAGGAGGAGGAGAATGGGGAGATCAGGGATACATACAGGAGGAAGAGAATGGGGAGAGCGGGGATACATACAGGAGGAGGAGAATGCGGAGAGCGGGGATACATACAGGAGGAGGAGAATGGGGAGAGCGGGGATACATACAGGAGGAGGAGAATGGGGAGAGCAGGGATACATACAGGAGGAGGAGAATGGGGAGAGCTGGATACATACAGGAGGAGGAGAACGGGGAGAGCAAGGATACATACAGGAGGAGGAGAATGGGGACAGCAGGATACATACAGGAGGAGGAGAACGGGGAGAGCAAGGACACATACAGGAGGAGGAGAACGGGGAGAGCAGGATACATACAGGAGGAGGAGAATGGGGAGAGCAGGGATACATACAGGAGGAGGAGAATGGGGAGAGCAGGGATACATACAGGTGGAGGAGAATGGGGAGAGCAGGATACATACAGGAGGAGGAGAATGGGGAGAGCGGGGATACATACAGGAGGAGGAGAATGGGGAGAGCGGGGATACATACTGGAGGAGGAGAATGGGGAGAGCAGGGATACATACAGGAGGAGGAGAATGGGGAGAGCAGGGATACATACAGGAGGAGGAGAATGGGGAGAGCAGGATACATACAGGAGGAGGAGAATGGGGAGAGCGGGGATACATACAGGAGGAGGAGAATGGGGAGAGCAGGGATACATACAGGAGGAGGAGAATGGCGAGAGCGGGGATACATACAGGAGGAGGAGAATGGGGAGAGCGGGGATACATACAGGAGGAGGAGAATGGGGAGAGCAGGGATACATACAGGAGGAGGAGAATGGGGAGAGCAGGATACACACAGGAGGAGGAGAATGGGGAGAGCAGGATACATAGAGGAGGAGGAGAATGGGGAGAGCAGGGATACATACAGGAGGAGGAGAATGGGGAGAGCAGGGAAACATACAGGAGGAGGAGAATGGGGAGAGCAGGATACATACAGGAGGAGGAGAATGGGAAGAGCAGGGAAACATACAGGAGGAGCAGAATGGGGAGAGCAGGGAAACATACAGGAGGAGCAGAATGGGGAGAGCAGGGATACATACAGGAGGAGGAGAATGGGGAGAGCAGGGATACATACAGGAGGAGGAGAATGGGGAGAGTAGGGAAACATACAGGAGGAGCAGAATGGGGAGAGCAGGGATACATACAGGAGGAGGAGAATGGGGAGAGCAGGATACATACAGGCGGAGGAGAAGGGGGAGAGCAGGGATACATACAGGAGGAGGAGAATGAGGAGAGCAGGGATATATACAGGAGGAGGAGAATGGGGAGAGCAGGGATACATACAGGAGGGAGCAGAATGGGGAGAGCAGGGATACATACAGGAGGAGGAGAGCAGGGATACATACAGGAGGAGGAGAATGAGGAGAGCAGGAAACATACAGGAGGAGGAGAATGGGGAGAGCGGGGATACATACAGGAGGAGGAGAATGGGGAGAGCGGGGATACATACAGGAGGAGGAGAATGAGGAGAGCGGGGATACATACAGGAGGAGTAGAATGGGGAGAGCAGGGATACATACAGGAGGAGGAGAATGGGGAGAGCAGGGATACATACAGGAGGAGGAGAATGAGGAGGGCAGGGATACATACAGGAGGAGAATGAAGGGAGCTGGGATACATACAGGAGGAGGAGAATGGGGAGAGCAGGGATACATACAGGAGGAGGAGAATGGGGAGAGCAGGATACATACAGGAGGAGGAGAATGGGGAGAGCAGGATACATACAGGAGGAGGAGAATGGGGAGAGCAGGATACATACAGGAGGAGGAGAATGGGGAGAGCAGAGATACATACAGGAGGAGGAGAATGGGGAGAGCAGGGATACATACAGGAGGAGGAGAATGGGGAGAGCAGGGATACATACAGGAGGAGGAGAATGGGGAGAGCAGGATACACACAGGAGGAGGAGAATGGGGAGAGCAGGATACATACAGGAGGAGGAGAATGGGGAGAGCGGGGATACATACAGGAGGAGGAGAATGAGGAGAGCAGGATACATACAGGAGGAGGAGAATGGGGAGAGCAGGATACATACAGGAGGAGGAGAATGGGGAGAGCAGGGATACATACAGGAGGAGGAGAATGGGGAGAGCAGGGATACATACAGGAGGAGGAGAATGGGGAGAGCGGGGATACATACAGGAGGAGGAGAATGGGGAGAGCAGAGATACATACAGGAGGAGGAGAATGAGGAGAGCGGGGATACATACAGGAGGAGGAGAATGGGGAGAGCGGGGATACATACAGGAGGAGGAGAATGGGGAGAGCGGGGATACATACAGGAGGAGGAGAATGGGGAGAGCTGGATACATACAGGAGGAGGAGAATGGGGAGAGCAGGGATACATACAGGAGGAGGAGAATGGGGAGAGCAGGATACATACAGGAGGAGGAGAATGAGGAGAGCGGGGATACATACAGGAGGAGGAGAATGGGGAGAGCGGGGATACATACAGGAGGAGGAGAATGAGGAGGGCAGGGATACATAAAGGAGGAGGAGAATGAGGAGGGCAGGGATACATAAAGGAGGAGGAGAATGAGGAGAGCGGGGATACATACAGGAGGAGTAGAATGGGGAGAGCAGGGATACATACAGGAGGAGGAGAATGGGGAGAGCAGGGATACATACAGGAGGAGGAGAATGAGGAGGGCAGGGATACATAAAGGAGGAGGAGAATGAGGAGAGCAGGATACATACAGGAGGAGAATGAAGGGAGCTGGGATACATACAGGAGGAGGAGAATGGGGAGAGCAGGGATACATACAGGAGGAGGAGAATGGGGAGAGCAGGATACATACAGGAGGAGGAGAATGGGGAGAGCAGGATACATACAGGAGGAGGAGAATGGGGAGAGCAGGATACATACAGGAGGAGGAGAATGGGGAGAGCAGGGATACATACAGGAGGAGGAGAATGGGGAGAGCAGAGATACATACAGGAGGAGGAGAATGGGGAGAGCAGGGATACATACAGGAGGAGGAGAATGGGGAGAGCAGGGATACATACAGGAGGAGGAGAATGGGGAGAGCAGGATACACACAGGAGGAGGAGAATGGGGAGAGCAGGATACATACAGGAGGAGGAGAATGGGGAGAGCGGGGATACATACAGGAGGAGGAGAATGAGGAGAGCAGGATACATACAGGAGGAGGAGAATGGGGAGAGCAGGATACATACAGGAGGAGGAGAATGGGGAGAGCAGGATACATACAGGAGGAGGAGAATGGGGAGAGCGGGGATACATACAGGAGGAGGAGAATGGGGAGAGCAGAGATACATACAGGAGGAGGAGAATGAGGAGAGCGGGGATACATACAGGAGGAGGAGAATGGGGAGAGCGGGGATACATACAGGAGGAGGAGAATGGGGAGAGCGGGGATACATACAGGAGGAGGAGAATGAGGAGAGCAGGATACATACAGGAGGAGGAGAATGGGGAGAGCAGGATACATACAGGAGGAGGAGAATGGGGAGAGCAGGGATACATACAGGAGGAGGAGAATGGGGAGAGCAGGGATACATACAGGAGGAGGAGAATGGGGAGAGCGGGGATACATACAGGAGGAGGAGAATGGGGAGAGCAGAGATACATACAGGAGGAGGAGAATGAGGAGAGCGGGGATACATACAGGAGGAGGAGAATGGGGAGAGCGGGGATACATACAGGAGGAGGAGAATGGGGAGAGCGGGGATACATACAGGAGGAGGAGAATGGGGAGAGCTGGATACATACAGGAGGAGGAGAATGGGGAGAGCAGGGATACATACAGGAGGAGGAGAATGGGGAGAGCAGGATACATACAGGAGGAGGAGAATGAGGAGAGCGGGGATACATACAGGAGGAGGAGAATGGGGAGAGCGGGGATACATACAGGAGGAGGAGAATGAGGAGGGCAGGGATACATAAAGGAGGAGGAGAATGAGGAGGGCAGGGATACATAAAGGAGGAGGAGAATGAGGAGAGCGGGGATACATACAGGAGGAGTAGAATGGGGAGAGCAGGGATACATACAGGAGGAGGAGAATGGGGAGAGCAGGGATACATACAGGAGGAGGAGAATGAGGAGGGCAGGGATACATAAAGGAGGAGGAGAATGAGGAGAGCAGGATACATACAGGAGGAGAATGAAGGGAGCTGGGATACATACAGGAGGAGGAGAATGGGGAGAGCAGGGATACATACAGGAGGAGGAGAATGGGGAGAGCAGGATACATACAGGAGGAGGAGAATGGGGAGAGCAGGATACATACAGGAGGAGGAGAATGGGGAGAGCAGGATACATACAGGAGGAGGAGAATGGGGAGAGCAGGGATACATACAGGAGGAGGAGAATGGGGAGAGCAGAGATACATACAGGAGGAGGAGAATGGGGAGAGCAGGGATACATACAGGAGGAGGAGAATGGGGAGAGCAGGGATACATACAGGAGGAGGAGAATGGGGAGAGCAGGATACACACAGGAGGAGGAGAATGGGGAGAGCAGGATACATACAGGAGGAGGAGAATGGGGAGAGCGGGGATACATACAGGAGGAGGAGAATGAGGAGAGCAGGATACATACAGGAGGAGGAGAATGGGGAGAGCAGGATACATACAGGAGGAGGAGAATGGGGAGAGCAGGATACATACAGGAGGAGGAGAATGGGGAGAGCGGGGATACATACAGGAGGAGGAGAATGGGGAGAGCAGAGATACATACAGGAGGAGGAGAATGAGGAGAGCGGGGATACATACAGGAGGAGGAGAATGGGGAGAGCGGGGATACATACAGGAGGAGGAGAATGGGGAGAGCGCGGATACATACAGGAGGAGGAGAATGCGGAGAGCGGGGATACATACAGGAGGAGGAGAATGCGGAGAGCGGGGATACATACAGGAGGAGGAGAATGGGGAGAGCGGGGATACATACAGGAGGAGGAGAATGGGGAGAGCGGGGATACATACAGGAGGAGGAGAATGGGGAGAGCTGGATACATACAGGAGGAGGAGAACGGGGAGAGCAAGGATACATACAGGAGGAGGAGAATGGGGAGAGCAGGGATACATACAGGAGGAGGAGAATGGGGAGAGCGGGGATACATACTGGAGGAGTAGAATGGGGAGAGCAGGGATACATACAGGAGGAGGAGAATGGGGAGAGCAGGGATACATACAGGAGGAGGAGAATGGGGAGAGCAGGGATACATACAGGAGGAGGAGAATGGGGAGAGCAGGGATACATACAGGAAGAGGAGAATGGGGAGAGCAGGATACATACAGGAGGAGAATGAAGGGAGCTGGGATACATACAGGAGGAGGAGAATGGGGAGAGCAGGATACATACAGGAGGAGGAGAATGGGGAGAGCAGGATACATACAGGAGGAGGAGAATGGGGAGAGCAGGATACATACAGGAGGAGGAGAATGGGGAGAGCAGGGATACATACAGGAGGAGGAGAATGGGGAGAGCAGAGATACATACAGGAGGAGGAGAATGGGGAGAGCAGGGATACATACAGGAGGAGGAGAATGGGGAGAGCAGGGATACATACAGGAGGAGGAGAATGGGGAGAGCAGGATACACACAGGAGGAGGAGAATGGGGAGAGCAGGATACATACAGGAGGAGGAGAATGGGGAGAGCGGGGATACATACAGGAGGAGGAGAATGAGGAGAGCAGGATACATACAGGAGGAGGAGAATGGGGAGAGCAGGATACATACAGGAGGAGGAGAATGGGGAGAGCAGGATACATACAGGAGGAGGAGAATGGGGAGAGCGGGGATACATACAGGAGGAGGAGAATGGGGAGAGCAGAGATACATACAGGAGGAGGAGAATGAGGAGAGCGGGGATACATACAGGAGGAGGAGAATGGGGAGAGCAGGATACATACAGGAGGAGGAGAATGGGGAGAGCAGGATACATACAGGAGGAGGAGAATGGGGAGAGCAGGGATACATACAGGAGGAGGAGAATGGGGAGAGCAGAGATACATACAGGAGGAGGAGAATGGGGAGAGCAGGGATACATACAGGAGGAGGAGAATGGGGAGAGCAGGGATACATACAGGAGGAGGAGAATGGGGAGAGCAGGATACACACAGGAGGAGGAGAATGGGGAGAGCAGGATACATACAGGAGGAGGAGAATGGGGAGAGCGGGGATACATACAGGAGGAGGAGAATGAGGAGAGCAGGATACATACAGGAGGAGGAGAATGGGGAGAGCAGGATACATACAGGAGGAGGAGAATGGGGAGAGCAGGATACATACAGGAGGAGGAGAATGGGGAGAGCGGGGATACATACAGGAGGAGGAGAATGGGGAGAGCGCGGATACATACAGGAGGAGGAGAATGCGGAGAGCGGGGATACATACAGGAGGAGGAGAATGCGGAGAGCGGGGATACATACAGGAGGAGGAGAATGGGGAGAGCGGGGATACATACAGGAGGAGGAGAATGGGGAGAGCGGGGATACATACAGGAGGAGGAGAATGGGGAGAGCAGGATACATACAGGAGGAGGAGAATGGGGAGAACAGGGATACATACAGGAGGAGGAGAATGGGGAGAGCAGGGATACATACAGGAGGAGGAGAATGGGGAGAGCAGGATACATACAGGAGGAGGAGAATGAGGAGAGCAGGGATACATACAGGAGGAGTAGAATGGGGAGAGCAGGATACATACAGGAGGAGGAGAATGGGAAGAGCAGGATACATACAGGAGGAGTAGAATGGGGAGAGCAGGATACATACAGGAGGAGGAGAATGGGGAGAGCAGGATACATACAGGAGGAGGAGAATGAGGAGAGCAGGGATACATACAGGAGGAGTAGAATGGGGAGAGCAGGATACATACAGGAGGAGGAGAATGGGGAGAGCAGGGAAACATACAGGGGGAGGAGAATGGGGAGAGCAGGGATACATACAGGAGGAGGAGAATGGGGAGAGCGGGGATACATACAGGAGGAGGAGAATGGGGAGAGCAGGATACATACAGGAGGAGGAGAATGGGGAGAGCAGGATACATACAGGAGGAGGAGAATGGGGAGAGCAGGATACATACAGGAGGAGGAGAATGGGGAGAGCAGGGATACATACAGGAGGAGGAGAATGAGGAGAGCAGGGATACATACAGGGGGAGGAGAATGAGGAGAGCAGGGATACATACAGGAGGAGGAGAATGGGGAGAGCAGGATACATACAGGAGGAGGCGAATGGGGAGAGCAGGGATACATACAGGGGAAGGAGAATGGGGAGAGCGGGGATACATTCAGGAGGAGGAGAATGGGGAGAGCAGGATACATACAGGAGGAGGAGAATGGGGAGAGCAGGGATACATACAGGAGGAGGAGAATGGGGAGAGCAGGATACATACAGGAGGAGGAGAATGGGGAGAGAAGGGATACATACAGGAGGAGGAGAATGGGGAGAGCAGGATACATACAGGAGGAGGAGAATGGGGAGATCAGGGATACATACAGGAGGAGGAGAATGAGGAGAGCAGGACACATACAGGAGGAGGAGAATGGGGAGAGCAGGGATACATACAGGAGTAGGAGAATGGGGAGAGCAGGGATACATACAGGGGGAGGAGAATGAGGAGAGCAGGGATACATACAGGAGGAGGAGAATGGGGAGAGCAGGATACATACAGGAGGAGGAGAATGGGGAGAGCAGGGATACATACAGGGGAAGGAGAATGGGGAGAGCGGGGATACATTCAGGAGGAGGAGAATGGGGAGAGCAGGATACATACAGGAGGAGGAGAATGGGGAGAGCAGGGATACATACAGGAGGAGGAGAATGGGGAGAGCAGGATACATACAGGAGGAGGAGAATGGGGAGAGAAGGGATACATACAGGAGGAGGAGAATGAGGAGAGCAGGACACATACAGGAGGAGGAGAATGGGGAGAGCAGGGATACATACAGGAGTAGGAGAATGGGGAGAGCAGGGATACATACAGGAGGAGGAGAATGGGGAGAGCAGGGATACATACAGGAGGAGGAGAATTAGGAGAGCAGGGATACATACAGGAGGAGGAGAATGGGGAGAGCGGGGATACATACAGGAGGAGGAGAATGGGGAGAGCAGAGATACATACAGGAGGAGGAGAATGAGGAGAGCGGGGATACATACAGGAGGAGGAGAATGGGGAGAGCAGGATACATACAGGAGGAGGAGAATGGGGAGAGCAGGATACATACAGGAGGAGGAGAATGGGGAGAGCAGGGATACATACAGGAGGAGGAGAATGGGGAGAGCAGAGATACATACAGGAGGAGGAGAATGGGGAGAGCAGGGATACATACAGGAGGAGGAGAATGGGGAGAGCAGGGATACATACAGGAGGAGGAGAATGGGGAGAGCAGGATACACACAGGAGGAGGAGAATGGGGAGAGCAGGATACATACAGGAGGAGGAGAATGGGGAGAGCGGGGATACATACAGGAGGAGGAGAATGAGGAGAGCAGGATACATACAGGAGGAGGAGAATGGGGAGAGCAGGATACATACAGGAGGAGGAGAATGGGGAGAGCAGGATACATACAGGAGGAGGAGAATGGGGAGAGCGGGGATACATACAGGAGGAGGAGAATGGGGAGAGCGCGGATACATACAGGAGGAGGAGAATGCGGAGAGCGGGGATACATACAGGAGGAGGAGAATGCGGAGAGCGGGGATACATACAGGAGGAGGAGAATGGGGAGAGCGGGGATACATACAGGAGGAGGAGAATGGGGAGAGCGGGGATACATACAGGAGGAGGAGAATGGGGAGAGCAGGATACATACAGGAGGAGGAGAATGGGGAGAACAGGGATACATACAGGAGGAGGAGAATGGGGAGAGCAGGGATACATACAGGAGGAGGAGAATGGGGAGAGCAGGATACATACAGGAGGAGGAGAATGAGGAGAGCAGGGATACATACAGGAGGAGTAGAATGGGGAGAGCAGGATACATACAGGAGGAGGAGAATGGGAAGAGCAGGATACATACAGGAGGAGTAGAATGGGGAGAGCAGGATACATACAGGAGGAGGAGAATGGGGAGAGCAGGATACATACAGGAGGAGGAGAATGAGGAGAGCAGGGATACATACAGGAGGAGTAGAATGGGGAGAGCAGGATACATACAGGAGGAGGAGAATGGGGAGAGCAGGGAAACATACAGGGGGAGGAGAATGGGGAGAGCAGGGATACATACAGGAGGAGGAGAATGGGGAGAGCGGGGATACATACAGGAGGAGGAGAATGGGGAGAGCAGGATACATACAGGAGGAGGAGAATGGGGAGAGCAGGATACATACAGGAGGAGGAGAATGGGGAGAGCAGGATACATACAGGAGGAGGAGAATGGGGAGAGCAGGGATACATACAGGAGGAGGAGAATGAGGAGAGCAGGGATACATACAGGGGGAGGAGAATGAGGAGAGCAGGGATACATACAGGAGGAGGAGAATGGGGAGAGCAGGATACATACAGGAGGAGGCGAATGGGGAGAGCAGGGATACATACAGGGGAAGGAGAATGGGGAGAGCGGGGATACATTCAGGAGGAGGAGAATGGGGAGAGCAGGATACATACAGGAGGAGGAGAATGGGGAGAGCAGGGATACATACAGGAGGAGGAGAATGGGGAGAGCAGGATACATACAGGAGGAGGAGAATGGGGAGAGAAGGGATACATACAGGAGGAGGAGAATGGGGAGAGCAGGATACATACAGGAGGAGGAGAATGGGGAGATCAGGGATACATACAGGAGGAGGAGAATGAGGAGAGCAGGACACATACAGGAGGAGGAGAATGGGGAGAGCAGGGATACATACAGGAGTAGGAGAATGGGGAGAGCAGGGATACATACAGGGGGAGGAGAATGAGGAGAGCAGGGATACATACAGGAGGAGGAGAATGGGGAGAGCAGGATACATACAGGAGGAGGAGAATGGGGAGAGCAGGGATACATACAGGGGAAGGAGAATGGGGAGAGCGGGGATACATTCAGGAGGAGGAGAATGGGGAGAGCAGGATACATACAGGAGGAGGAGAATGGGGAGAGCAGGGATACATACAGGAGGAGGAGAATGGGGAGAGCAGGATACATACAGGAGGAGGAGAATGGGGAGAGAAGGGATACATACAGGAGGAGGAGAATGAGGAGAGCAGGACACATACAGGAGGAGGAGAATGGGGAGAGCAGGGATACATACAGGAGTAGGAGAATGGGGAGAGCAGGGATACATACAGGAGGAGGAGAATGGGGAGAGCAGGGATACATACAGGAGGAGGAGAATTAGGAGAGCAGGGATACATACAGGAGGAGGAGAATGGGGAGAGCCGGGATACATACAGGAGGAGGAGAATGAGGAGAGCAGGATACATACAGGAGGAGGAGAATGGGGAGAGCAGGATACATACAGGAGGAGGAGAATGGGGAGATCAGGGATACATACATGAGGAGGAGAATGAGGAGAGCAGGGACACATACAGGAGGAGGAGAATGGGGAGAGCAGGATACATACAGGAGGAGGAGAATGGGGAGAGCAGGATACATACAGGAGGAGGAGAATGGGGAGAGCAGGGATACATACAGGAGGAGGAGAATGGGGAGAGCAGGGATAAATACAGGAGGAGGAGAATGGGGAGATCAGGGATACATACAGGAGGAAGAGAATGGGGAGAGCGGGGATACATACAGGAGGAGGAGAATGCGGGAGAGCGGGGATACATACAGGAGGAGGAGAATGGGGAGAGCGGGGATACATACAGGAGGAGGAGAATGGGGAGAGCAGGGATACATACAGGAGGAGGAGAATGGGGAGAGCTGGATACATACAGGAGGAGGAGAACGGGGAGAGCAAGGATACATACAGGAGGAGGAGAATGGGGACAGCAGGATACATACAGGAGGAGGAGAACGGGGAGAGCAAGGACACATACAGGAGGAGGAGAACGGGGAGAGCAGGATACATACAGGAGGAGGAGAATGGGGAGAGCAGGGATACATACAGGAGGAGGAGAATGGGGAGAGCGGGGATACATACAGGTGGAGGAGAATGGGGAGAGCAGGATACATACAGGAGGAGGAGAATGGGGAGAGCGGGGATACATACAGGAGGAGGAGAATGGGGAGAGCGGGGATACATACTGGAGGAGGAGAATGGGGAGAGCAGGGATACATACAGGAGGAGGAGAATGGGGAGAGCAGGGATACATACAGGAGGAGGAGAATGGGGAGAGCAGGATACATACAGGAGGAGGAGAATGGGGAGAGCGGGGATACATACAGGAGGAGGAGAATGGGGAGAGCAGGGATACATACAGGAGGAGGAGAATGGCGAGAGCGGGGATACATACAGGAGGAGGAGAATGGGGAGAGCAGGGATACATACAGGAGGAGGAGAATGGGGAGAGCAGGGAAACATACAGGAGGAGGAGAATGGGGAGAGCAGGATACATACAGGAGGAGGAGAATGGGAAGAGCAGGGAAACATACAGGAGGAGCAGAATGGGGAGAGCAGGGAAACATACAGGAGGAGCAGAATGGGGAGAGCAGGGATACATACAGGAGGAGGAGAATGGGGAGAGCAGGGATACATACAGGAGGAGGAGAATGGGGAGAGTAGGGAAACATACAGGAGGAGCAGAATGGGGAGAGCAGGGATACATACAGGAGGAGGAGAATGGGGAGAGCAGGATACATACAGGCGGAGGAGAAGGGGGAGAGCAGGGATACATACAGGAGGAGGAGAATGAGGAGAGCAGGGATATATACAGGAGGAGGAGAATGGGGAGAGCAGGGATACATACAGGAGGGAGCAGAATGGGGAGAGCAGGGATACATACAGGAGGAGGAGAGCAGGGATACATACAGGAGGAGGAGAATGAGGAGAGCAGGAAACATACAGGAGGAGGAGAATGGGGAGAGCGGGGATACATACAGGAGGAGGAGAATGGGGAGAGCGGGGATACATACAGGAGGAGGAGAATGAGGAGAGCGGGGATACATACAGGAGGAGTAGAATGGGGAGAGCAGGGATACATACAGGAGGAGGAGAATGGGGAGAGCAGGGATACATACAGGAGGAGGAGAATGAGGAGGGCAGGGATACATAAAGGAGGAGGAGAATGAGGAGAGCAGGATACATACAGGAGGAGAATGAAGGGAGCTGGGATACATACAGGAGGAGGAGAATGGGGAGAGCAGGGATACATACAGGAGGAGGAGAATGGGGAGAGCAGGATACATACAGGAGGAGGAGAATGGGGAGAGCAGGATACATACAGGAGGAGGAGAATGGGGAGAGCAGGATACATACAGGAGGAGGAGAATGGGGAGAGCAGAGATACATACAGGAGGAGGAGAATGGGGAGAGCAGGGATACATACAGGAGGAGGAGAATGGGGAGAGCAGGGATACATACAGGAGGAGGAGAATGGGGAGAGGAGGATACACACAGGAGGAGGAGAATGGGGAGAGCAGGATACATACAGGAGGAGGAGAATGGGGAGAGCGGGGATACATACAGGAGGAGGAGAATGAGGAGAGCAGGATACATACAGGAGGAGGAGAATGGGGAGAGCAGGATACATACAGGAGGAGGAGAATGGGGAGAGCAGGGATACATACAGGAGGAGGAGAATGGGGAGAGCAGGGATACATACAGGAGGAGGAGAATGGGGAGAGCGGGGATACATACAGGAGGAGGAGAATGGGGAGAGCAGAGATACATACAGGAGGAGGAGAATGAGGAGAGCGGGGATACATACAGGAGGAGGAGAATGGGGAGAGCGGGGATACATACAGGAGGAGGAGAATGGGGAGAGCGGGGATACATACAGGAGGAGGAGAATGGGGAGAGCTGGATACATACAGGAGGAGGAGAATGGGGAGAGCAGGGATACATACAGGAGGAGGAGAATGGGGAGAGCAGGATACATACAGGAGGAGGAGAATGAGGAGAGCGGGGATACATACAGGAGGAGGAGAATGGGGAGAGCGGGGATACATACAGGAGGAGGAGAATGAGGAGGGCAGGGATACATAAAGGAGGAGGAGAATGAGGAGGGCAGGGATACATAAAGGAGGAGGAGAATGAGGAGAGCGGGGATACATACAGGAGGAGTAGAATGGGGAGAGCAGGGATACATACAGGAGGAGGAGAATGGGGAGAGCAGGGATACATACAGGAGGAGGAGAATGAGGAGGGCAGGGATACATAAAGGAGGAGGAGAATGAGGAGAGCAGGATACATACAGGAGGAGAATGAAGGGAGCTGGGATACATACAGGAGGAGGAGAATGGGGAGAGCAGGGATACATACAGGAGGAGGAGAATGGGGAGAGCAGGATACATACAGGAGGAGGAGAATGGGGAGAGCAGGATACATACAGGAGGAGGAGAATGGGGAGAGCAGGATACATACAGGAGGAGGAGAATGGGGAGAGCAGGGATACATACAGGAGGAGGAGAATGGGGAGAGCAGAGATACATACAGGAGGAGGAGAATGGGGAGAGCAGGGATACATACAGGAGGAGGAGAATGGGGAGAGCAGGGATACATACAGGAGGAGGAGAATGGGGAGAGCAGGATACACACAGGAGGAGGAGAATGGGGAGAGCAGGATACATACAGGAGGAGGAGAATGGGGAGAGCGGGGATACATACAGGAGGAGGAGAATGAGGAGAGCAGGATACATACAGGAGGAGGAGAATGGGGAGAGCAGGATACATACAGGAGGAGGAGAATGGGGAGAGCAGGATACATACAGGAGGAGGAGAATGGGGAGAGCGGGGATACATACAGGAGGAGGAGAATGGGGAGAGCAGAGATACATACAGGAGGAGGAGAATGAGGAGAGCGGGGATACATACAGGAGGAGGAGAATGGGGAGAGCGGGGATACATACAGGAGGAGGAGAATGGGGGAGAGCGCGGATACATACAGGAGGAGGAGAATGCGGAGAGCGGGGATACATACAGGAGGAGGAGAATGCGGAGAGCGGGGATACATACAGGAGGACGAGAATGGGGAGAGCGGGGATACATACAGGAGGAGGAGAATGGGGAGAGCGGGGATACATACAGGAGGAGGAGAATGGGGAGAGCTGGATACATACAGGAGGAGGAGAACGGGGAGAGCAAGGATACATACAGGAGGAGGAGAATGGGGAGAGCAGGGATACATACAGGAGGAGGAGAATGGGGAGAGCGGGGATACATACTGGAGGAGTAGAATGGGGAGAGCAGGGATACATACAGGAGGAGGAGAATGTGGAGAGCAGGGATACATACAGGAGGAGGAGAATGGGGAGAGCAGGGATACATACAGGAGGAGGAGAATGGGGAGAGCAGGGATACATACAGGAAGAGGAGAATGGGGAGAGCAGGATACATACAGGAGGAGAATGAAGGGAGCTGGGATACATACAGGAGGAGGAGAATGGGGAGAGCAGGATACATACAGGAGGAGGAGAATGGGGAGAGCAGGATACATACAGGAGGAGGAGAATGGGGAGAGCAGGATACATACAGGAGGAGGAGAATGGGGAGAGCAGGGATACATACAGGAGGAGGAGAATGGGGAGAGCAGAGATACATACAGGAGGAGGAGAATGGGGAGAGCAGGGATACATACAGGAGGAGGAGAATGGGGAGAGCAGGGATACATACAGGAGGAGGAGAATGGGGAGAGCAGGATACACACAGGAGGAGGAGAATGGGGAGAGCAGGATACATACAGGAGGAGGAGAATGGGGAGAGCGGGGATACATACAGGAGGAGGAGAATGAGGAGAGCAGGATACATACAGGAGGAGGAGAATGGGGAGAGCAGGATACATACAGGAGGAGGAGAATGGGGAGAGCAGGATACATACAGGAGGAGGAGAATGGGGAGAGCGGGGATACATACAGGAGGAGGAGAATGGGGAGAGCAGAGATACATACAGGAGGAGGAGAATGAGGAGAGCGGGGATACATACAGGAGGAGGAGAATGGGGAGAGCAGGATACATACAGGAGGAGGAGAATGGGGAGAGCAGGATACATACAGGAGGAGGAGAATGGGGAGAGCAGGGATACATACAGGAGGAGGAGAATGGGGAGAGCAGAGATACATACAGGAGGAGGAGAATGGGGAGAGCAGGGATACATACAGGAGGAGGAGAATGGGGAGAGCAGGGATACATACAGGAGGAGGAGAATGGGGAGAGCAGGATACACACAGGAGGAGGAGAATGGGGAGAGCAGGATACATACAGGAGGAGGAGAATGGGGAGAGCGGGGATACATACAGGAGGAGGAGAATGAGGAGAGCAGGATACATACAGGAGGAGGAGAATGGGGAGAGCAGGATACATACAGGAGGAGGAGAATGGGGAGAGCAGGATACATACAGGAGGAGGAGAATGGGGAGAGCGGGGATACATACAGGAGGAGGAGAATGGGGAGAGCAGAGATACATACAGGAGGAGGAGAATGAGGAGAGCGGGGATACATACAGGAGGAGGAGAATGGGGAGAGCGGGGATACATACAGGAGGAGGAGAATGGGGAGAGCGCGGATACATACAGGAGGAGGAGAATGCGGAGAGCGGGATACATGCAGGAGGAGGAGAATGCGGAGAGCGGGGATACATACAGGAGGAGGAGAATGGGGAGAGCGGGGATACATACAGGAGGAGGAGAATGGGGAGAGCGGGGATACATACAGGAGGAGGAGAATGGGGAGAGCTGGATACATACAGGAGGAGGAGAATGGGGAGAGCAGGGATACATACAGGAGGAGGAGAATGGGGAGAGCAGGATACATACAGGAGGAGGAGAATGAGGAGAGCGGGGATACATACAGGAGGAGTAGAATGGGGAGAGCAGGGATACATACAGGAGGAGGAGAATGGGGAGAGCAGGGATACATACAGGAGGAGGAGAATGAGGAGGGCAGGGATACATAAAGGAGGAGGAGAATGAGGAGAGCAGGATACATACAGGAGGAGAATGAAGGGAGCTGGGATACATACAGGAGGAGGAGAATGGGGAGAGCAGGGATACATACAGGAGGAGGAGAATGGGGAGAGCAGGATACATACAGGAGGAGGAGAATGGGGAGAGCAGGATACATACAGGAGGAGGAGAATGGGGAGAGCAGGATACATACAGGAGGAGGAGAATGGGGAGAGCAGGGATACATACAGGAGGAGGAGAATGGGGAGAGCAGAGATACATACAGGAGGAGGAGAATGGGGAGAGCAGGGATACATACAGGAGGAGGAGAATGGGGAGAGCAGGGATACATACAGGAGGAGGAGAATGGGGAGAGCAGGATACACACAGGAGGAGGAGAATGGGGAGAGCAGGATACATACAGGAGGAGGAGAATGGGGAGAG
>JAUIMM010002456.1:0-64824 GCA_031769625.1 Taudactylus pleione
AAATTTTGAGCTGTCTGTGTTTGCTACAAGAGGAGTTATCACAAAGTATGCATTATTGTTGTTTACATTGCTTTCAATGCATTTTGGCCTAAAACAAGCATTTGCTGTTTTCTCTTAAACGCAACTTGGGAGAAAAACCATTTCACATCACATTTGTGGGTCTTGGTCTTCAACACAATCTGTGAAATTTTGAGCTGTCTGTGTTTGCTACAAGAGGAGTTATCACAAAGTATGCATTATTGTTGTTTACATTGCTTTCAATGCATTTTGGCCTAAAATGAGCATTTGCTGTTTTCTCTTAAATGCAACATGGGAGAAAAACCATTTCATATCACATTTGTGGGTCTTGGTCTTCAACACAATCTGTGAAATTTTGAGCTGTCTGTGTTTGCTACAAGAGGAGATATCACAAAGTATGCGCTTTTGTTGTTTCCATTGGTTTCAATGCATTTTGGCCTAAAATGAGCATTTGCTGTTTTCTCTTAAATGCAACATGGGAGAAAAACCATTTCACATCACATTTGTGGATCTTGGTCTTCAACACAATTTGTGAAATTTTGTGCTGTCTGTGTTTGCTACAAGAGGAGATATCACAAAGATTGCGCTTTTTGATGTTTCCATTGGTTTCAATGCATTTTGGCCTAAAATGAGCATTTGCTGTTTTCGGTTAAACACAACAAAGGAGAAAAACCATTTCACATCACATTTGTGGTTCTTGGTCTTCAACACAATCTGTGAAATTTTGAGCTGTCTGTGTTTGCTACAAGAGGAGATATCACAAAGTATGCTCTTTTGTTGTTTCCATTGGCTTCAATGCATTTTGGACTAAAACAAGCATTTGCTGTTTTCTCTCAAATGCAACATGGGAGAAAAACCATTTCACATCACATTTGTGTTTCTTGGTCTTCAACACAATCTGTGAAATTTTGTGCTGTCTGTGTTTGCTACAAGAGGAGATATCACAAAGTATGCGCTTTTGTTGTTTCCATTTGTTTCAATGCATTTTGACCTAAAACGAGCATTTGCTGTTTTCTCTTAAATGCAACAAGGGAGAAAAACCATTTCACATCACTTTTGTGGGTCTTGATCTTCAACACATCCCGTGAAATTTTGAGCTGTCTGTGTTTGCTACAAGAGGAGTAATCACAAAGTATGCGCTTTTGTTGTTTCCATTGGTTTCAATGCATTTTGGCCTAAAATGAGCATTTGCTGTTTTCTGTTAAACACAACATGGGAGAAAAACCATTTCACATAACGTTTGTGGGTCTTGGTCTTCAACACAATCTGTGAAATTTTGAGCTGTCTGTGTTTGCTACAAGAGGAGATATCACAAAGTATGTGCTTTTGTTGTTTCCATTGGTTTCAATGCATTTTGGACTAAAACGAGCATTTGCTGTTTTCCATTAAATGCAACATGGGAGAAAAACCATTTCACATTACATTTGTGGGTCTTGGTCTTCAACACAATTTGTGAAATTTTGAGCTGTCTGTGTTTGCTACAAGAGGAGATATCACAAAGATTGCGCTTTTTGTTGTTTCCATTGGTTTCAATGCATTTTGGCCTAAAATGAGCATTTGCTGTTTTCTGTTAAACACAACATGGGAGAAAAACCATTTCACATAATGTTTGTGTGTCTTGGTCTTCAACACAATCTGTGAAATGTTGAGATTCTGTGTTTGCTACAAGAGGAGATATCACAAACTATGCGCTTTTCTTGTTTCCATTGGTTTCAATGCATTTTGACATAACACGAGCATTTGCTGTTTTCGGTTAAACACAACAAGGGAGAAAAACCATTTCACATCACATTTGTGGGTCTTGGTCTTCAACACAATTTGTGAAATTTTGTGTTGTCTGTGTTTGCTACAAGAGGAGATATCACAAAGATTGCGCTTTTTGTTGTTTCCATTGGTTTCAATGCATTTTGGCCTAAAATGAGCATTTGCTGTTTTCTGTTAAACACAACATGGGAGAAAAACCATTTCACATAATGTTTGTGTGTCTTGGTCTTCAACACAATCTGTGAAATGTTGAGCTGTCTGTGTTTGCTACAAGAGGAGATATCACAAAGTATGCGCTTTTGTTGTTTCCATTTGTTTCAATGCATTTTGACCTAAAACGAGCATTTGCTGTTTTCTCTTAAATGCAGCAAGGGAGAAAAACCATTTCACATCACTTTTGTGGGTCTTGATCTTCAACACATCCCGTGAAATTTTGAGCTGTCTGTGTTTGCTACAAGAGGAGTAATCACAAAGTATGCGCTTTTGTTGTTTCCATTGGTTTCAATGCATTTTGGCCTAAAATGAGCATTTGCTGTTTTCTGTTAAACACAACATGGGAGAAAAACCATTTCACATAACGTTTGTGGGTCTTGGTCTTCAACACAATCTGTGAAATTTTGAGCTGTCTGTGTTTGCTACAAGAGGAGATATCACAAAGTATGTGCTTTTGTTGTTTCCATTGGTTTCAATGCATTTTGGACTCAAACGAGCATTTGCTGTTTTCCATTAAATGCAACATGGGAGAAAAACCATTTCACATTACATTTGTGGGTCTTGGTCTTCAACACAATTTGTGAAATTTTGTGTTGTCTGTGTTTGCTACAAGAGGAGATATCACAAAGATTGCGCTTTTTGTTGTTTCCATTGGTTTCAATGCATTTTGGCCTAAAATGAGCATTTGCTGTTTTCTGTTAAACACAACATGGGAGAAAAACCATTTCACATAACGTTTGTGTGTCTTGGTCTTCAACACAATCTGTGAAATGTTGAGATTCTGTGTTTGCTACAAGAGGAGATATCACAAACTATGCGCTTTTGTTGTTTCCATTGGTTTCAATGCATTTTGACATAACACGAGCATTTGCTGTTTTCGGTTAAACACAACAAGGGAGAAAAACCATTTCACATCACATTTGTGGTTCTTTGTCTTCAACACAATCTGTGAAATTTTGAGCTGTCTGTGTTTGCTACAAGAGGAGATATCACAAAGTATGCTCTTTTGTTGTTTCCATTCGTTTCAATGCATTTTGGTCTAAAATGAGCATTTGCTCTTTTCTCTTAAACGCAACATGTGAGAAAGACAATTTCACATCACATTTGTGGGTCTTGGTCTTCAACACAATCTGTGAAATTTTGAGCTGTCTGTGTTTGCTACAAGAGGAGATATCACAAAGATTGCGCTTTTTGTTGCTTCCATTGGTTTCAATGCATTTTGGCTTAAAATGAGCATTTGCTGTTTTCTCTTAAAAGCAACATGGGAGAAAAACCATTTCACATCACATTTGTGGGTCTTGGTCTTCAACACAATCTGTGAAATTTTGAGCTGTCTGTGTTTGCTACAAGAGGAGTTATCACAAAGTATGCATTATTGTTGTTTACATTGCTTTCAATGCATTTTGGCCTAAAACAAGCATTTGCTGTTTTCTCTTAAATGCAACTTGGGAGAAAAACCATTTCACATCACATTTGTGGGTCTTGGTCTTCAACACAATCTGTGAAATTTTGAGCTGTCTGTGTTTGCTACAAGAGGAGTTATCACAAAGTATGCATTATTGTTGTTTACATTGCTTTCAATGCATTTTGGCCTAAAACAAGCATTTGCTGTTTTCTCTTAAATGCAACATGGGAGAAAAACCATTTCATATCACATTTGTGGGTCTTGGTCTTCAACACAATCTGTGAAATTTTGAGCTGTCTGTGTTTGCTACAAGAGGAGATATCACAAAGTATGCGCTTTTGTTGTTTCCATTGGTTTCAATGCATTTTGGCCTAAAATGAGCATTTGCTGTTTCCTCTTAAATGCAACATGGGAGAAAAACCATTTCACATCACATTTGTGGATCTTGGTCTTCAACACAATTTGTGAAATATTGTGCTGTCTGTGTTTGCTACAAGAGGAGATATCACAAAGATTGCGCTTTTTGATGTTTCCATTGGTTTCAATGCATTTTGGCCTAAAATGAGCATTTGCTGTTTTCGGTTAAACACAACAAAGGAGAAAAACCATTTCACATCACATTTGTGGTTCTTGGTCTTCAACACAATCTGTGAAATTTTGAGCTGTCTGTGTTTGCTACAAGAGGAGATATCACAAAGTATGCTCTTTTGTTGTTTCCATTGGCTTCAATGCATTTTGGACTAAAACAAGCATTTGCTGTTTTCTCTCAAATGCAACATGGGAGAAAAACCATTTCACATCACATTTGTGTTTCTTGGTCTTCAACACAATCTGTGAAATTTTGTGCTGTCTGTGTTTGCTACAAGAGGAGATATCACAAAGATTGCGCTTTTTGTTGTTTCCATTGGTTTCAATGCATTTTGGCCTAAAATGAGCATTTGCTGTTTTCTCTTAAAAGCAACATGGGAGAAAAACCATTTCACATAACGTTTGTGGGTCTTGGTCTTCAACACAATCTGTGAAATTTTGAGATGTCTGTGTTTGCTACAAGAGGAGATATCACAAAGTATGCGCTTTTGTTGTTTCCATTTGTTTCAATGCATTTTGACCTAAAACGAGCATTTGCTGTTTTCTCTTAAATGCAACAAGGGAGAAAAACCATTTCACATCACTTTTGTGGGTCTTGATCTTCAACACATCCCGTGAAATTTTGAGCTGTCTGTGTTTGCTACAAGAGGAGTAATCACAAAGTATGCGCTTTTGTTGTTTCCATTGGTTTCAATGCATTTTGGCCTAAAATGAGCATTTGCTCTTTTCTGTTAAACACAACATGGGAGAAAAACCATTTCACATAACGTTTGTGGGTCTTGGTCTTCAACACAATCTGTGAAATTTTGAGCTGTCTGTGTTTGCTACAAGAGGAGATATCACAAAGTATGTGCTTTTGTTGTTTCCATTGGTTTCAATGCATTTTGGACTAAAACGAGCATTTGCTGTTTTCCATTAAATGCAACATGGGAGAAAAACCATTTCACATTACATTTGTGGGTCTTGGTCTTCAACACAATTTGTGAAATTTTGTGTTGTCTGTGTTTGCTACAAGAGGAGATATCACAAAGATTGCACTTTTTGTTGTTTCCATTGGTTTCAATGCATTTTGGCCTAAAATGAGCATTTGCTGTTTTCTGTTAAACACAACATGGGAGAAAAACCATTTCACATAACGTTTGTGTGTCTTGGTCTTCAACACAATCTGTGAAATGTTGAGATTCTGTGTTTGCTACAAGAGGAGATATCACAAACTATGCCCTTTTGTTGTTTCCATTGGTTTCAATGCATTTTGACATAACACGAGCATTTGCTGTTTTCGGTTAAACACAACAAGGGAGAAAAACCATTTCACATCACATTTGTGGTTCTTGGTCTTCAACACAATCTGTGAAATTTTGAGCTGTCTGTGTTTGCTACAAGAGGAGATATCACAAAGTATGCTCTTTTGTTGTTTCCATTCGTTTCAATGCATTTTGGTCTAAAACGAGCATTTGCTCTTTTCTCTTAAACGCAACATGTGAGAAAGACAATTTCACATCACATTTGTGGGTCTTGGTCTTCAACACAATCTGTGAAATTTTGAGCTGTCTGTGTTTGCTACAAGAGGAGATATCACAAAGATTGCGCTTTTTGTTGCTTCCATTGGTTTCAATGCATTTTGGCTTAAAATGAGCATTTGCTGTTTTCTCTTAAATGCAACAAGGGAGAAAAACCATTTCACATCACTTTTGTGGGTCTTGATCTTCAACACATCCCGTGAAATTTTGAGCTGTCTGTGTTTGCTACAAGAGGAGTAATCACAAAGTATGCGCTTTTGTTGTTTCCATTGGTTTCAATGCATTTTGGCCTAAAATGAGCATTTGCTGGTTTCTGTTAAACACAACATGGGAGAAAAACCATTTCACATAACGTTTGTGGGTCTTGGTCTTCAACACAATCTGTGAAATTTTGAGCTGTCTGTGTTTGCTACAAGAGGAGATATCACAAAGTATGCGCTTTTGTTGTTTCCATTGGTTTCAATGCATTTTGGACTAAAACGAGCATTTGCTGTTTTCCATTAAATGCAACATGGGAGAAAAACCATTTCACATTACATTTGTGGGTCTTGGTCTTCAACACAATTTGTGAAATTTTGTGTTGTCTGTGTTTGCTACAAGAGGAGATATCACAAAGATTGCGCTTTTTGTTGTTTCCATTGGTTTCAATGCATTTTGGCCTAAAATGAGCATTTGCTGTTTTCTGTTAAACACAACATGGGAGAAAAACCATTTCACATAACGTTTGTGTGTCTTGGTCTTCAACACAATCTGTGAAATGTTGAGATTCTGTGTTTGCTACAAGAGGAGATATCACAAACTATGCGCTTTTGTTGTTTCCATTGGTTTCAATGCATTTTGACATAAAACGAGCATTTGCTGTTTTCGGTTAACACAACAAGGGAGAAAAACCATTTCACATCACATTTGTGGTTCTTGGTCTTCAACACAATCTGTGAAATTTTGAGCTGTCTGTGTTTGCTACAAGAGGAGATATCACAAAGTATGCTCTTTTGTTGTTTCCATTCGTTTCAATGCATTTTGGTCTAAAACGAGCATTTGCTCTTTTCTCTTAAACGCAACATGTGAGAAAGACAATTTCACATCACATTTGTGGGTCTTGGTCTTCAACACAATCTGTGAAATTTTGAGCTGTCTGTGTTTGCTACAAGAGGAGATATCACAAAGATTGCGCTTTTTGTTGCTTCCATTGGTTTCAATGCATTTTGGCTTAAAATGAGCATTTGCTGTTTTCTCTTAAAAGCAACATGGGAGAAAAACCATTTCACATCACATTTGTGGGTCTTGGTCTTCAACACAATCTGTGAAATTTTGAGCTGTCTGTGTTTGCTACAAGAGGAGATATCACAAAGTATGCGCTTTTGTTTCCATTGGCTTCAATGCATTTTAGTCTAAAACGAGCATTTACTCTTTTCTCTTAAAAGCAACATGGGAGAAAAACCATTTCACATCACATTTGTGGGTCTTGGTCTTCAACACAATCTGTGAAATTTTGTGCAGTCTGTGTTTGCTACAAGAGGAGATATCACAAAGATTGCGCTTTTTGTTGTTTCCATTGGTTTCAATGCATTTTGGCATAAAATGAGCATTTGCTGTTTTCTCTTAAAAGCAACATGGGAGAAAAACCATTTCACATCACATTTGTGGATCTTGGTCTTCAACACAATCTGTGAAATTTTGTGCTGTCTGTGTTTGCTACAAGAGGAGATATCACAAAGTATGCACTTTTGTTGTTTCCATTGGTTTCAATGCATTTTGGCCTAAAATGAGCATTTGCTGTTTTCTGTTAAACACAACATGGGAGAAAAACCATTTCACATAACGTTTGTGGGTCTTGGTCTTCAACACAATCTGTGAAATTTTGAGATGTCTGTGTTTGCTACAAGAGGAGATATCACAAAGTATGCGCTTTTGTTGTTTCCATTTGTTTCAATGCATTTTGACCTAAAACGAGCATTTGCTGTTTTCTCTTAAATGCAACAAGGGAGAAAAACCATTTCACATCACTTTTGTGGGTCTTGATCTTCAACACATCCCGTGAAATTTTGAGCTGTCTGTGTTTGCTACAAGAGGAGTAATCACAAAGTATGCGCTTTTGTTGTTTCCATTGGTTTCAATGCATTTTGGCCTAAAATGAGCATTTGCTGTTTTCTGTTAAACACAACATGGGAGAAAAACCATTTCACATAACGTTTGTGGGTCTTGGTCTTCAACACAATCTGTGAAATTTTGAGCTGTCTGTGTTTGCTACAAGAGGAGATATCACAAAGTATGCGCTTTTGTTGTTTCCATTGGTTTCAATGCATTTTGGACTAAAACGAGCATTTGCTGTTTTCCATTAAATGCAACATGGGAGAAAAACCATTTCACATTACATTTGTGGGTCTTGGTCTTCAACACAATTTGTGAAATTTTGTGTTGTCTGTGTTTGCTACAAGAGGAGATATCACAAAGATTGCGCTTTTTGTTGTTTCCATTGGTTTCAATGCATTTTGGCCTAAAATGAGCATTTGCTGTTTTCTGTTAAACACAACATGGGAGAAAAACCATTTCACATAACGTTTGTGTGTCTTGGTCTTCAACACAATCTGTGAAATGTTGAGATTCTGTGTTTGCTACAAGAGGAGATATCACAAACTATGCGCTTTTGTTGTTTCCATTGGTTTCAATGCATTTTGACATAAAACGAGCATTTGCTGTTTTCGGTTAAACACAACAAGGGAGAAAAACCATTTCACATCACATTTGTGGTTCTTGGTCTTCAACACAATCTGTGAAATTTTGAGCTGTCTGTGTTTGCTACAAGAGGAGATATCACAAAGTATGCTCTTTTGTTGTTTCCATTCGTTTCAATGCATTTTGGTATAAAACGAGCATTTGCTCTTTTCTCTTAAACGCAACATGTGAGAAAGACAATTTCACATCACATTTGTGGGTCTTGGTCTTCAACACAATCTGTGAAATTTTGAGCTGTCTGTGTTTGCTACAAGAGGAGATATCACAAAGATTGCGCTTATTGTTGCTTCCATTGGTTTCAATGCATTTTGGCTTAAAATGAGCATTTGCTGTTTTCTCTTAAAAGCAACATGGGAGAAAAACCATTTCACATCACATTTGTGGGTCTTGGTCTTCAACACAATCTGTGAAATTTTGAGCTGTCTGTGTTTGCTACAAGAGGAGTTATCACAAAGTATGCATTATTGTTGTTTACATTGCTTTCAATGCATTTTGGCCTAAAACAAGCATTTGCTGTTTTCTCTTAAACGCAACTTGGGAGAAAAACCATTTCACATCACATTTGTGGGTCTTGGTCTTCAACACAATCTGTGAAATTTTGAGCTGTCTGTGTTTGCTACAAGAGGAGATATCACAAAGTATGCGCTTTTGTTGTTTCCATTGGTTTCAATGCATTTTGGCCTAAAATGAGCATTTGCTGTTTTCTCTTAAATGCAACATGGGAGAAAAACCATTTCACATCACATTTGTGGATCTTGGTCTTCAACACAATTTGTGAAATTTTGTGCTGTCTGTGTTTGCTACAAGAGGAGATATCACAAAGATTGCGCTTTTTGATGTTTCCATTGGTTTCAATGCATTTTGGCCTAAAATGAGCATTTGCTGTTTTCGGTTAAACACAACAAAGGAGAAAAACCATTTCACATCACATTTGTGGTTCTTGGTCTTCAACACAATCTGTGAAATTTTGAGCTGTCTGTGTTTGCTACAAGAGGAGATATCACAAAGATTGCGCTTTTTGTTGTTTCCATTGGTTTCAATGCATTTTGGCCTAAAATGAGCATTTGCTGTTTTCTCTTAAAAGCAACATGGGAGAAAAACCATTTCACATAACGTTTGTGGGTCTTGGTCTTCAACACAATCTGTGAAATTTTGAGATGTCTGTGTTTGCTACAAGAGGAGATATCACAAAGTATGCGCTTTTGTTGTTTCCATTTGTTTCAATGCATTTTGACCTAAAACGAGCATTTGCTGTTTTCTCTTAAATGCAGCAAGGGAGAAAAACCATTTCACATCACTTTTGTGGGTCTTGATCTTCAACACATCCCGTGAAATTTTGAGCTGTCTGTGTTTGCTACAAGAGGAGTAATCACAAAGTATGCGCTTTTGTTGTTTCCATTGGTTTCAATGCATTTTGGCCTAAAATGAGCATTTGCTGTTTTCTGTTAAACACAACATGGGAGAAAAACCATTTCACATAACGTTTGTGGGTCTTGGTCTTCAACACAATCTGTGAAATTTTGAGCTGTCTGTGTTTGCTACAAGAGGAGATATCACAAAGTATGCGCTTTTGTTGTTTCCATTGGTTTCAATGCATTTTGGACTAAAACGAGCATTTGCTGCTTTCCATTAAATGCAACATGGGAGAAAAACCATTTCACATTACATTTGTGGGTCTTGGTCTTCAACACAATTTGTGAAATTTTGTGTTGTCTGTGTTTGCTACAAGAGGAGATATCACAAAGATTGCGCTTTTTGTTGTTTCCATTGGTTTCAATGCATTTTGGCCTAAAATGAGCATTTGCTGTTTTCTGTTAAACACAACATGGGAGAAAAACCATTTCACATAACGTTTGTGTGTCTTGGTCTTCAACACAATCTGTGAAATGTTGAGATTCTGTGTTTGCTACAAGAGGAGATATCACAAACTATGCGCTTTTGTTGTTTCCATTGGTTTCAATGCATTTTGACATAAAACGAGCATTTGCTGTTTTCGGTTAAACACAACAAGGGAGAAAAACCATTTCACATCACATTTGTGGTTCTTGGTCTTCAACACAATCTGTGAAATTTTGAGCTGTCTGTGTTTGCTACAAGAGGAGATATCACAAAGTATGCTCTTTTGTTGTTTCCATTCGTTTCAATGCATTTTGGTCTAAAACGAGCATTTGCTCTTTTCTCTTAAACGCAACATGTGAGAAAGACAATTTCACATCACATTTGTGGGTCTTGGTCTTCAACACAATCTGTGAAATTTTGAGCTGTCTGTGTTTGCTACAAGAGGAGATATCACAAAGATTGCGCTTTTTGTTGCTTCCATTGGTTTCAATGCATTTTGGCTTAAAATGAGCATTTGCTGTTTTCTCTTAAAAGCAACATGGGAGAAAAACCATTTCACATCAAATTTGTGGGTCTTGGTCTTCAACACAATCTGTGAAATTTTGAGCTGTCTGTGTTTGCTACAAGAGGAGTTATCACAAAGTATGCATTATTGTTGTTTACATTGCTTTCAATGCATTTTGGCCTAAAACAAGCATTTGCTGTTTTCTCTTAAACGCAACTTGGGAGAAAAACCATTTCACATCACATTTGTGGGTCTTGGTCTTCAACACAATCTGTGATATTTTGAGCTGTCTGTGTTTGCTACAAGAGGAGTTATCACAAAGTATGCATTATTGTTGTTTCCATTGCTTTCAATGCATTTTGGCCTAAAACGAGCATTTGCTGTTTTCTCTTAAATGCAACATGGGAGAAAAACCATTTCATATCACATTTGTGGGTCTTGGTCTTCAACACAATCTGTGAAATTTTGAGCTGTCTGTGTTTGCTACAAGAGGAGATATCACAAAGTATGCGCTTTTGTTGTTTCCATTGGTTTCAATGCATTTTGGCCTAAAATGAGCATTTGCTGTTTTCTCTTAAATGCAACATGGGAGAAAAACCATTTCACATCACATTTGTGGATCTTGGTCTTCAACACAATTTGTGAAATTTTGTGCTGTCTGTGTTTGCTACAAGAGGAGATATCACAAAGATTGCGCTTTTTGATGTTTCCATTGGTTTCAATGCATTTTGGCCTAAAATGAGCATTTGCTGTTTTCGGTTAAACACAACAAAGGAGAAAAACCATTTCACATCACATTTGTGGTTCTTGGTCTTCAACACAATCTGTGAAATTTTGAGCTGTCTGTGTTTGCTACAAGAGGAGATATCACAAAGTATGCTCTTTTGTTGTTTCCATTGGCTTCAATGCATTTTGGACTAAAACAAGCATTTGCTGTTTTCTCTCAAATGCAACATGGGAGAAAAACCATTTCACATCACATTTGTGTTTCTTGGTCTTCAACACAATCTGTGAAATTTTGTGCTGTCTGTGTTTGCTACAAGAGGAGATATCACAAAGTATGCGCTTTTGTTGTTTCCATTTGTTTCAATGCATTTTGACCTAAAACGAGCATTTGCTGTTTTCTCTTAAATGCAACAAGGGAGAAAAACCATTTCACATCACTTTTGTGGGTCTTGATCTTCAACACATCCCGTGAAATTTTGAGCTGTCTGTGTTTGCTACAAGAGGAGTAATCACAAAGTATGCGCTTTTGTTGTTTCCATTGGTTTCAATGCATTTTGGCCTAAAATGAGCATTTGCTGTTTTCTGTTAAACACAACATGGGAGAAAAACCATTTCACATAACGTTTGTGGGTCTTGGTCTTCAACACAATCTGTGAAATTTTGAGCTGTCTGTGTTTGCTACAAGAGGAGATATCACAAAGTATGTGCTTTTGTTGTTTCCATTGGTTTCAATGCATTTTGGACTAAAACGAGCATTTGCTGTTTTCCATTAAATGCAACATGGGAGAAAAACCATTTCACATTACATTTGTGGGTCTTGGTCTTCAACACAATTTGTGAAATTTTGAGCTGTCTGTGTTTGCTACAAGAGGAGATATCACAAAGATTGCGCTTTTTGTTGTTTCCATTGGTTTCAATGCATTTTGGCCTAAAATGAGCATTTGCTGTTTTCTGTTAAACACAACATGGGAGAAAAACCATTTCACATAATGTTTGTGTGTCTTGGTCTTCAACACAATCTGTGAAATGTTGAGATTCTGTGTTTGCTACAAGAGGAGATATCACAAACTATGCGCTTTTCTTGTTTCCATTGGTTTCAATGCATTTTGACATAACACGAGCATTTGCTGTTTTCGGTTAAACACAACAAGGGAGAAAAACCATTTCACATCACATTTGTGGGTCTTGGTCTTCAACACAATTTGTGAAATTTTGTGTTGTCTGTGTTTGCTACAAGAGGAGATATCACAAAGATTGCGCTTTTTGTTGTTTCCATTGGTTTCAATGCATTTTGGCCTAAAATGAGCATTTGCTGTTTTCTGTTAAACACAACATGGGAGAAAAACCATTTCACATAATGTTTGTGTGTCTTGGTCTTCAACACAATCTGTGAAATGTTGAGCTGTCTGTGTTTGCTACAAGAGGAGATATCACAAAGTATGCGCTTTTGTTGTTTCCATTTGTTTCAATGCATTTTGACCTAAAACGAGCATTTGCTGTTTTCTCTTAAATGCAGCAAGGGAGAAAAACCATTTCACATCACTTTTGTGGGTCTTGATCTTCAACACATCCCGTGAAATTTTGAGCTGTCTGTGTTTGCTACAAGAGGAGTAATCACAAAGTATGCGCTTTTGTTGTTTCCATTGGTTTCAATGCATTTTGGCCTAAAATGAGCATTTGCTGTTTTCTGTTAAACACAACATGGGAGAAAAACCATTTCACATAACGTTTGTGGGTCTTGGTCTTCAACACAATCTGTGAAATTTTGAGCTGTCTGTGTTTGCTACAAGAGGAGATATCACAAAGTATGTGCTTTTGTTGTTTCCATTGGTTTCAATGCATTTTGGACTCAAACGAGCATTTGCTGTTTTCCATTAAATGCAACATGGGAGAAAAACCATTTCACATTACATTTGTGGGTCTTGGTCTTCAACACAATTTGTGAAATTTTGTGTTGTCTGTGTTTGCTACAAGAGGAGATATCACAAAGATTGCGCTTTTTGTTGTTTCCATTGGTTTCAATGCATTTTGGCCTAAAATGAGCATTTGCTGTTTTCTGTTAAACACAACATGGGAGAAAAACCATTTCACATAACGTTTGTGTGTCTTGGTCTTCAACACAATCTGTGAAATGTTGAGATTCTGTGTTTGCTACAAGAGGAGATATCACAAACTATGCGCTTTTGTTGTTTCCATTGGTTTCAATGCATTTTGACATAACACGAGCATTTGCTGTTTTCGGTTAAACACAACAAGGGAGAAAAACCATTTCACATCACATTTGTGGTTCTTGGTCTTCAACACAATCTGTGAAATTTTGAGCTGTCTGTGTTTGCTACAAGAGGAGATATCACAAAGTATGCTCTTTTGTTGTTTCCATTCGTTTCAATGCATTTTGGTCTAAAATGAGCATTTGCTCTTTTCTCTTAAACGCAACATGTGAGAAAGACAATTTCACATCACATTTGTGGGTCTTGGTCTTCAACACAATCTGTGAAATTTTGAGCTGTCTGTGTTTGCTACAAGAGGAGATATCACAAAGATTGCGCTTTTTGTTGCTTCCATTGGTTTCAATGCATTTTGGCTTAAAATGAGCATTTGCTGTTTTCTCTTAAAAGCAACATGGGAGAAAAACCATTTCACATCACATTTGTGGGTCTTGGTCTTCAACACAATCTGTGAAATTTTGAGCTGTCTGTGTTTGCTACAAGAGGAGTTATCACAAAGTATGCATTATTGTTGTTTACATTGCTTTCAATGCATTTTGGCCTAAAACAAGCATTTGCTGTTTTCTCTTAAATGCAACTTGGGAGAAAAACCATTTCACATCACATTTGTGGGTCTTGGTCTTCAACACAATCTGTGAAATTTTGAGCTGTCTGTGTTTGCTACAAGAGGAGTTATCACAAAGTATGCATTATTGTTGTTTACATTGCTTTCAATGCATTTTGGCCTAAAACGAGCATTTGCTGTTTTCTCTTAAATGCAACATGGGAGAAAAACCATTTCATATCACATTTGTGGGTCTTGGTCTTCAACACAATCTGTGAAATTTTGAGCTGTCTGTGTTTGCTACAAGAGGAGATATCACAAAGTATGCGCTTTTGTTGTTTCCATTGGTTTCAATGCATTTTGGCCTAAAATGAGCATTTGCTGTTTCCTCTTAAATGCAACATGGGAGAAAAACCATTTCACATCACATTTGTGGATCTTGGTCTTCAACACAATTTGTGAAATATTGTGCTGTCTGTGTTTGCTACAAGAGGAGATATCACAAAGATTGCGATTTTGGAGGGTTTCCATTGGTTTCAATGCATTTTGGCCTAAAATGAGCATTTGCTGTTTTCGGTTAAACACAACAAAGGAGAAAAACCATTTCACATCACATTTGTGGTTCTTGGTCTTCAACACAATCTGTGAAATTTTGAGCTGTCTGTGTTTGCTACAAGAGGAGATATCACAAAGTATGCTCTTTTGTTGTTTCCATTGGCTTCAATGCATTTTGGACTAAAACAAGCATTTGCTGTTTTCTCTCAAATGCAACAAGGGAGAAAAACCATTTCACATCACATTTGTGTTTCTTGGTCTTCAACACAATCTGTGAAATTTTGTGCTGTCTGTGTTTGCTACAAGAGGAGATATCACAAAGATTGCGCTTTTTGTTGTTTCCATTGGTTTCAATGCATTTTGGCCTAAAATGAGCATTTGCTGTTTTCTCTTAAAAGCAACATGGGAGAAAAACCATTTCACATAACGTTTGTGGGTCTTGGTCTTCAACACAATCTGTGAAATTTTGAGATGTCTGTGTTTGCTACAAGAGGAGATATCACAAAGTATGCGCTTTTGTTGTTTCCATTTGTTTCAATGCATTTTGACCTAAAACGAGCATTTGCTGTTTTCTCTTAAATGCAACAAGGGAGAAAAACCATTTCACATCACTTTTGTGGGTCTTGATCTTCAACACATCCCGTGAAATTTTGAGCTGTCTGTGTTTGCTACAAGAGGAGATATCACAAAGTATGTGCTTTTGTTGTTTCCATTGGTTTCAATGCATTTTGGCCTAAAATGAGCATTTGCTCTTTTCTGTTAAACACAACATGGGAGAAAAACCATTTCACATAACGTTTGTGGGTCTTGGTCTTCAACACAATCTGTGAAATTTTGAGCTGTCTGTGTTTGCTACAAGAGGAGATATCACAAAGTATGTGCTTTTGTTGTTTCCATTGGTTTCAATGCATTTTGGACTAAAACGAGCATTTGCTGTTTTCCATTAAATGCAACATGGGAGAAAAACCATTTCACATTACATTTGTGGGTCTTGGTCTTCAACACAATTTGTGAAATTTTGTGTTGTCTGTGTTTGCTACAAGAGGAGATATCACAAAGATTGCACTTTTTGTTGTTTCCATTGGTTTCAATGCATTTTGGCCTAAAATGAGCATTTGCTGTTTTCTGTTAAACACAACATGGGAGAAAAACCATTTCACATAACGTTTGTGTGTCTTGGTCTTCAACACAATCTGTGAAATGTTGAGATTCTGTGTTTGCTACAAGAGGAGATATCACAAACTATGCCCTTTTGTTGTTTCCATTGGTTTCAATGCATTTTGACATAACACGAGCATTTGCTGTTTTCGGTTAAACACAACAAGGGAGAAAAACCATTTCACATCACATTTGTGGTTCTTGGTCTTCAACACAATCTGTGAAATTTTGAGCTGTCTGTGTTTGCTACAAGAGGAGATATCACAAAGTATGCTCTTTTGTTGTTTCCATTCGTTTCAATGCATTTTGGTCTAAAACGAGCATTTGCTCTTTTCTCTTAAACGCAACATGTGAGAAAGACAATTTCACATCACATTTGTGGGTCTTGGTCTTCAACACAATCTGTGAAATTTTGAGCTGTCTGTGTTTGCTACAAGAGGAGATATCACAAAGATTGCGCTTTTTGTTGCTTCCATTGGTTTCAATGCATTTTGGCTTAAAATGAGCATTTGCTGTTTTCTCTTAAAAGCAACATGGGAGAAAAACCATTTCACATCACATTTGTGGGTCTTGGTCTTCAACACAATCTGTGAAATTTTGAGCTGTCTGTGTTTGCTACAAGAGGAGTTATCACAAAGTATGCATTATTGTTGTTTACATTGCTTTCAATGCATTTTGGCCTAAAACAAGCATTTGCTGTTTTCTCTTAAATGCAACTTGGGAGAAAAACCATTTCACATCACATTTGTGGGTCTTGGTCTTCAACACAATCTGTGAAATTTTGAGCTGTCTGTGTTTGCTACAAGAGGAGTTATCACAAAGTATGCATTATTGTTGTTTACATTGCTTTCAATGCATTTTGGCCTAAAACGAGCATTTGCTGTTTTCTCTTAAATGCAACATGGGAGAAAAACCATTTCATATCACATTTGTGGGTCTTGTTCTTCAACACAATCTGTGAAATTTTGAGCTGTCTGTGTTTGCTACAAGAGGAGATATCACAAAGTATGCCCTTTTGTTGTTTCCATTGGTTTCAATGCATTTTGGCCTAAAATGAGCATTTGCTGTTTCCTCTTAAATGCAACATGGGAGAAAAACCATTTCACATCACATTTGTGGATCTTGGTCTTCAACACAATTTGTGAAATTTTGTGCTGTCTGTGTTTGCTACAAGAGGAGATATCACAAAGATTGCGCTTTTTGATGTTTCCATTGGTTTCAATGCATTTTGGCCTAAAATGAGCATTTGCTGTTTTCGGTTAAACACAACAAAGGAGAAAAACCATTTCACATCACATTTGTGGTTCTTGGTCTTCAACACAATCTGTGAAATTTTGAGCTGTCTCTGTTTGCTACAAGAGGAGATATCACAAAGTATGCTCTTTTGTTGTTTCCATTGGCTTCAATGCATTTTGGACTAAAACAAGCATTTGCTGTTTTCTCTCAAATGCAACATGGGAGAAAAACCATTTCACATCACATTTGTGTGTCTTGGTCTTCAACACAATCTGTGAAATTTTGTGCTGTCTGTGTTTGCTACAAGAGGAGATATCACAAAGATTGCGCTTTTTGTTGTTTCCATTGGTTTCAATGCATTTTGGCCTAAAATGAGCATTTGCTGTTTTCTCTTAAAAGCAACATGGGAGAAAAACCATTTCACATCACATTTGTGGTTCTTGGCCTTCAACACAATCTGTGAAATTTTGAGCTGTCTGTGTTTGCTACAAGAGGAATTATCACAAAGTATGCATTATTGTTGTTTACATTGCTTTCAATGCATTTTGGCCTAAAACGAGCATTTGCTGTTTTCTCTTAAAAGCAACAAGGGAGAAAAACCATTTCATATCACATTTGTGGGTCTTGGTCTTCAACACAATCTGTGAAATTTTGAGCTGTCTGTGTTTGCTACAAGAGGAGATATCACAAAGTATGCGCTTTTGTTGTTTCCATTGTTTTCAATGCATTTTGGCCTAAAATGAGCATTTGCTGTTTTCTCGTAAATGCAACATGGGAGAAAAACCATTTCACATCACATTTGTGGATCTTGGTCTTCAACACAATTTGTGAAATTTTGTGTTGTCTGTGTTTGCTACAAGAGGAGATATCACAAAGATTGCGCTTTTTGTTGTTTCCATTGGTTTCAATGCATTTTGGCTTAAAATGAGCATTTGCTGTTTTCTCTTAAAAGCAACATGGGAGAAAAACCATTTCACATCACATTTGTGGGTCTTGGTCTTCAACACAATCTGTGAAATTTTGAGCTGTCTGTGTTTGCTACAAGAGGAGTTATCACAAAGTATGCATTATTGTTGTTTACATTGCTTTCAATGCATTTTGGCCTAAAACAAGCATTTGCTGTTTTCTCTTAAACGCAACTTGGGAGAAAAACCATTTCACATCACATTTGTGGGTCTTGGTCTTCAACACAATCTGTGAAATTTTGAGCTGTCTGTGTTTGCTACAAGAGGAGTTATCACAAAGTATGCATTATTGTTGTTTACATTGGTTTCAATGCATTTTGGCCTAAAACGAGCATTTGCTGTTTTCTCTTAAATGCAACATGGGAGAAAAACCATTTCATATCACATTTGTGGGTCTTTTTCTTCAACACAATCTGTGAAATTTTGAGCTGTCTGTGTTTGCTACAAGAGGAGATATCACAAAGTATGCGCTTTAGTTGTTTCCATTGGTTTCAATGCATTTTGGCCTAAAATGAGCATTTGCTGTTTTCTCTTAAATGCAACATGGGAGAAAAACCATTTCACATCACATTTGTGGTTCTTGGTCTTCAACACAATCTGTGAAATTTTGAGCTGTCTGTGTTTGCTACAAGAGGAGATATCACAAATTATGCGCTTTTGTTTCCATTGGCTTCAATGCATTTTGGAATAAAATGAGCATTTGCTGTTTTCTCTTAAAAGCAACATGGGAGAAAAACCATTTCACATCACATTTATGTGTCTTGGTCTTCAACACAATCTGTGAAATTTTGAGCTGTCTGTGTTTGCTACAAGAGGAGATATCACAAAGTATGCACTTTTGTTGTTTCCATTGGTTTCAATGCATTTTGGCCTAAAATGAGCATTTGCTGTTTTCTGTTAAACACAACATGGGAGAAAAACCATTTCACATAACGTTTGTTGTTCTTGGTCTTCAACACAATCTGTGAAATTTTGAGATGTCTGTGTTTGCTACAAGAGGAGATATCACAAACTATGCGCTTTTGTTGTTTCCATTGGTTTCAATGCATTTTGACATAAAACGAGCATTTGCTGTTTTCTCTTAAACGCAACAAGGGAGAAAAACCATTTCACATCACATTTGTGGTTCTTGGTCTTCAAAACAATCTGTGAAATTTTGAGCTGTCTGTGTTTGCTACAAGAGGAGATATCACAAAGTATGCTCTTTTGTTGTTTCCATTCGTTTCAATGCATTTTGGTCTAAAACGAGCATTTGCTCTTTTCTCTTAAACGCAATATGGGAGAAAGACAATTTCACATCACATTTGTGGGTCTTGGTCTTCAACACAATTTGTGAAATTTTGAGCTGTCTGTGTTTGCTACAAGAGGAGATATCACAAAGTATGCGCTTTTGTTTCCATTGGCTTCAATGCATTTTAGTCTAAAACGAGCATTTACTCTTTTCTCTTAAAAGCAACATGGGAGAAAAACCATTTCACATCACATTTGTGGGTCTTGGTCTTCAACACAATCTGTGAAATTTTGTGTAGTCTGTGTTTGCTACAAGAGGAGATATCACAAAGATTGCGCTTTTTGTTGTTTCCATTGGTTTCAATGCATTTTGGCATAAAATGAGCATTTGCTGTTTTCTCTTAAAAGCAACATGGGAGAAAAACCATTTCACATCACATTTGTGGATCTTGGTCTTCAACACAATCTGTGAAATTTTGTGCTGTCTGTGTTTGCTACAAGAGGAGATATCACAAAGTATGCACTTTTGTTGTTTCCATTGGTTTCAATGCATTTTGGCCTAAAATTAGCATTTGCTGTTTTCTGTTAAACACAACATCGGAGAAAAACCATTTCACATAACGTTTGTGGGTCTTGGTCTTCAACACAATCTGTGAAATTTTGAGATGTCTGTGTTTGCTACAAGAGGAGATATCACAAAGTATGCGCTTTTGTTGTTTCCATTTGTTTCAATGCATTTTGACCTAAAACGAGCATTTGCTGTTTTCTCTTAAATGCAACAAGGGAGAAAAACCATTTCACATCACTTTTGTGGGTCTTGATCTTCAACACATCCCGTGAAATTTTGAGCTGTCTGTGTTTGCTACAAGAGGAGATATCACAAAGTATGCTCTTTTGTTGTTTCCATTCGTTTCAATGCATTTTGGTCTAAAACGAGCATTTGCTCTTTTCTCTTAAACGCAACATGGGAGAAAGACAATTTCACATCACATTTGTGGGTCTTGGTCTTCAACACAATTTGTGAAATTTTGAGCTGTCTGTGTTTGCTACAAGAGGAGATATCACAAAGTATGCGCTTTTGTTTCCATTGGCTTCAATGCATTTTAGTCTAAAACGAGCATTTACTCTTTTCTCTTAAAAGCAACATGGGAGAAAAACCATTTCACATCACATTTGTGGGTCTTGGTCTTCAACACAATCTGTGAAATTTTGTGCAGTCTGTGTTTGCTACAAGAGGAGATATCACAAAGATTGCGCTTTTTGTTGTTTCCATTGGTTTCAATGCATTTTGGCATAAAATGAGCATTTGCTGTTTTCTCTTAAAAGCAACATGGGAGAAAAACCATTTCACATCACATTTGTGGATCTTGGTCTTCAACACAATCTGTGAAATTTTGTGCTGTCTGTGTTTGCTACAAGAGGAGATATCACAAAGTATGCACTTTTGTTATTTCCATTGGTTTCAATGCATTTTGGCCTAAAATGAGCATTTGCTGTTTTCTGTTAAACACAACATCGGAGAAAAACCATTTCACATAACGTTTGTGGGTCTTGGTCTTCAACACAATCTGTGAAATTTTGAGATGTCTGTGTTTGCTACAAGAGGAGATATCACAAAGTATGCGCTTTTGTTGTTTCCATTTGTTTCAATGCATTTTGACCTAAAACGAGCATTTGCTGTTTTCTCTTAAATGCAACTAGGGAGAAAAACCATTTCACATCACTTTTGTGGGTCTTGATCTTCAACACATCCCGTGAAATTTTGAGCTGTCTGTGTTTGCTACAAGAGGTGATATCACAAAGTATTCGCTTTTGTTGTTTCCATTGCTTTCAATGCATTTTGGCCTAAAATGAGCATTTGCTGTTTTCTCTTAAATGCAACATGGGAGAAAAACCATTTCACAACACGTTTGTGGGTCTTGGTCTTCAACACATCCAGTGAAATTTTGAGCTGTCTGTGTTTGCTACAAGAGGAGTAATCACAAAGTATGCGCTTTTGTTGTTTCCATTGGTTTCAATGCATTTTGGCCTAAAATGAGCATTTGCTGTTTTCTGTTAAACACAACATGGGAGAAAAACCATTTCACATAACGTTTGTGGGTCTTGGTCTTCAACACAATCTGTGAAATTTTGAGCTGTCTGTGTTTGCTACAAGAGGAGATATCACAAAGTATGCGCTTTTGTTGTTTCCATTGGTTTCAATGCATTTTGGACTAAAACTAGCATTTGCTGTTTTCCATTAAATGCAACATGGGAGAAAAACCATTTCACATTACATTTGTGGGTCTTGGTCTTCAACACAATTTGTGAAATTTTGTGTTGTCTGTGTTTGCTACAAGAGGAGATATCACAAAGATTGCGCTTTTTGTTGTTTCCATTGGTTTCAATGCATTTTGGCCTAAAATGAGCATTTGCTGTTCTCTGTTAAACACAACATGGGAGAAAAACCATTTCACATAACGTTTGTGTGTCTTGGTCTTCAACACAATCTGTGAAATTATGAGATTCTGTGTTTGCTACAAGAGGAGATATCACAAACTATGCGCTTTTGTTGTTTCCATTGGTTTCAATGCATTTTGACATAAAACGAGCATTTGCTGTTTTCGGTTAAACACAACAAGGGAGAAAAACCATTTCACATCACATTTGTGGTTCTTGGTCTTCAACACAATCTGTGAAATTTTGAGCTGTCTGTGTTTGCTACAAGAGGAGTTATCACAAAGTATGCATTATTGTTGTTTACATTGCTTTCAATGCATCTTGGCCTAAAACGAGCATTTGCTGTTTTCTCCTAAAAGCAACATCGGAGAAAAACCATTGCACATCACATTTGTGGGTCTTGGTCTTCAACACAATCTGTGAAATTTTGAGCTGTCTGTGTTTGCTACAAGAGGAGATATCACAAAGTATGCACTTTTGTTGTTTCCATTGGTTTCAATGCATTTTGGCCTAAAATGAGCATTTGCTGTTTTCTCTTAAATGCAACATGGGAGAAAAACCATTTCACATCACATTTGTGGATCTTGGTCTTCAACACAATCTGTGAAATTTTGTGCTGTCTGTGTTTGCTACAAGAGGAGTTATCACAAAGATTGCGCTTTTTGTTGTTTCCATTGGTTTCAATGCATTTTGGCCTAAAATGAGCATTTGCTGTTTTCTGTTAAACACAACATGGGAGGAAAACCATTTCACATAACGTTTGTGGGTCTTGGTCTTCAACACAATCTGTGAAATTTTGAGATGTCTGTGTTTGCTACAAGAGGAGATATCACAAACTATGAGCTTTTGTTGTTTCCATTGGTTTCAATGCATTTTGACATAAAACGAGCATTTGCTGTTTTCTCTTAAACGCAACAAGGGAGAAAAACCATTTCACATCACATTTGTGGTTCTTGGTCTTCAACACAATCTGTGAAATTTTGAGCTGTCTGTGTTTGCTACAAGAGGATATATCACAAAGTATGCTCTTTTGTTTTTTCCATTCGTTTCAATGCATTTTGGTCTAAAACGAGCATTTGCTCTTTTATCTTAAACGCAACATGGGAGAAAGACAATTTCACATCACATTTGTGGGTCTTGGTCTTCAACACAATCTGTGAAATTTTGAGCTGTCTGTGTTTGCTACAAGAGGAGATATCACAAAGTATGCTCTTTTGTTGTTTCCATTCGTTTCAATGCATTTTGGTCTAAAAAGAGCATTTGCTCTTTTCTCTTAAACGCAACATGGGAGAAAGACAATTTCACATCACATTTGTGGGTCTTGGTCTTCAACACAATTTGTGAAATTTTGAGCTGTCTGTGTTTGCTACAAGAGGAGATATCACAAAGTATGCGCTTTTGTTTCCATTGGCTTCAATGCATTTTAGTCTAAAACGAGCATTTACTCTTTTCTCTTAAAAGCAACATGGGAGAAAAACCATTTCACATCACATTTGTGGGTCTTGGTCTTCAACACAATCTGTGAAATTTTGTGCAGTCTGTGTTTGCTACAAGAGGAGATATCACAAAGATTGCGCTTTTTGTTGTTTCCATTGGTTTCAATGCATTTTGGCATAAAATGAGCATTTGCTGTTTTCTCTTAAAAGCAACATGGGAGAAAAACCATTTCACATCACATTTGTGGATCTTGGTCTTCAACACAATCTGTGAAATTTTGTGCTGTCTGTGTTTGCTACAAGAGGAGATATCACAAAGTATGCACTTTTGTTGTTTCCATTGGTTTCAATGCATTTTGGCCTAAAATTAGCATTTGCTGTTTTCTGTTAAACACAACATCGGAGAAAAACCATTTCACATAACGTTTGTGGGTCTTGGTCTTCAACACAATCTGTGAAATTTTGAGATGTCTGTGTTTGCTACAAGAGGAGATATCACAAAGTATGCGCTTTTGTTGTTTCCATTTGTTTCAATGCATTATGACCTAAAACGAGCATTTGCTGTTTTCTCTTAAATGCAACAAGGGAGAAAAACCATTTCACATCACTTTTGTGGGTCTTGATCTTCAACACATCCCGTGAAATTTTGAGCTGTCTGTGTTTGCTACAAGAGGAGATATCACAAAGTATGCTCTTTTGTTGTTTCCATTCGTTTCAATGCATTTTGGTCTAAAACGAGCATTTGCTCTTTTCTCTTAAACGCAACATGGGAGAAAGACAATTTCACATCACATTTGTGGGTCTTGGTCTTCAACACAATTTGTGAAATTTTGAGCTGTCTGTGTTTGCTACAAGAGGAGATATCACAAAGTATGCGCTTTTGTTTCCATTGGCTTCAATGCATTTTAGTCTAAAACGAGCATTTACTCTTTTCTCTTAAAAGCAACATGGGAGAAAAACCATTTCACATCACATTTGTGGGTCTTGGTCTTCAACACAATCTGTGAAATTTTGTGCAGTCTGTGTTTGCTACAAGAGGAGATATCACAAAGATTGCGCTTTTTGTTGTTTCCATTGGTTTCAATGCATTTTGGCATAAAATGAGCATTTGCTGTTTTCTCTTAAAAGCAACATGGGAGAAAAACCATTTCACATCACATTTGTGGGTCTTGGTCTTCAACACAATCTGTGAAATTTTGAGCTGTCTGTGTTTGCTACAAGAGGAGATATCACAAAGTATGCACTTTTGTTATTTCCATTGGTTTCAATGCATTTTGGCCTAAAATGAGCATTTGCTGTTTTCTGTTAAACACAACATGGGAGAAAAACCATTTCACATAACGTTTGTTGTTCTTGGTCTTCAACACAATCTGTGAAATTTTGAGATGTCTGTGTTTGCTACAAGAGGAGATATCACAAACTATGCGCTTTTGTTGTTTCCATTGGTTTCAATGCATTTTGGCCTAAAACGAGCATTTGCTGTTTTCTCTTAAACGCAACAAGGGAGAAAAACCATTTCACATCACATTTGTGGTTCTTGGTCTTCAACACAATCTGTGAAATTTTGAGCTGTCTGTGTTTGCTACAAGAGGAGATATCACAAAGTATGCTCTTTTGTTGTTTCCATTCGTTTCAATGCATTTTGGTCTAAAACGAGCATTTGCTCTTTTCTCTTAAACGCAACATGGGAGAAAGACAATTTCACATCACATTTGTGGGTCTTGGTCTTCAACACAATTTGTGAAATTTTGAGCTGTCTGTGTTTGCTACAAGAGGAGATATCACAAAGTATGCGCTTTTGTTTCCATTGGCTTCAATGCATTTTAGTCTAAAACGAGCATTTACTCTTTTCTCTTAAAAGCAACATGGGAGAAAAACCATTTCACATCACATTTGTGGGTCTTGGTCTTCAACACAATCTGTGAAATTTTGTGCAGTCTGTGTTTGCTACAAGAGGAGATATCACAAAGATTGCGCTTTTTGTTGTTTCCATTGGTTTCAATGCATTTTGGCATAAAATGAGCATTTGCTGTTTTCTCTTAAAAGCAACATGGGAGAAAAACCATTTCACATCACATTTGTGGATCTTGGTCTTCAACACAATCTGTGAAATTTTGTGCTGTCTGTGTTTGCTACAAGAGGAGATATCACAAAGTATGCACTTTTGTTGTTTCCATTGGTTTCAATGCATTTTGGCCTAAAATTAGCATTTGCTGTTTTCTGTTAAACACAACATCGGAGAAAAACCATTTCACATAACGTTTGTGGGTCTTGGTCTTCAACACAATCTGTGAAATTTTGAGATGTCTGTGTTTGCTACAAGAGGAGATATCACAAAGTATGCGCTTTTGTTGTTTCCATTTGTTTCAATGCATTTTGACCTAAAACGAGCATTTGCTGTTTTCTCTTAAATGCAACAAGGGAGAAAAACCATTTCACATCACTTTTGTGGGTCTTGATCTTCAACACATCCCGTGAAATTTTGAGCTGTCTGTGTTTGCTACAAGAGGAGATATCACAAAGTATGCTCTTTTGTTGTTTCCATTCGTTTCAATGCATTTTGGTCTAAAACGAGCATTTGCTCTTTTCTCTTAAACGCAACATGGGAGAAAGACAATTTCACATCACATTTGTGGGTCTTGGTCTTCAACACAATTTGTGAAATTTTGAGCTGTCTGTGTTTGCTACAAGAGGAGATATCACAAAGTATGCGCTTTTGTTTCCATTGGCTTCAATGCATTTTAGTCTAAAACGAGCATTTACTCTTTTCTCTTAAAAGCAACATGGGAGAAAAACCATTTCACATCACATTTGTGGGTCTTGGTCTTCAACACAATCTGTGAAATTTTGTGCAGTCTGTGTTTGCTACAAGAGGAGATATCACAAAGATTGCGCTTTTTGTTGTTTCCATTGGTTTCAATGCATTTTGGCATAAAATGAGCATTTGCTGTTTTCTCTTAAAAGCAACATGGGAGAAAAACCATTTCACATCACATTTGTGGATCTTGGTCTTCAACACAATCTGTGAAATTTTGTGCTGTCTGTGTTTGCTACAAGAGGAGATATCACAAAGTATGCACTTTTGTTGTTTCCATTGGTTTCAATGCATTTTGGCCTAAAATGAGCATTTGCTGTTTTCTGTTAAACACAACATCGGAGAAAAACCATTTCACATAACGTTTGTGGGTCTTGGTCTTCAACACAATCTGTGAAATTTTGAGATGTCTGTGTTTGCTACAAGAGGAGATATCACAAAGTATGCGCTTTTGTTGTTTCCATTTGTTTCAATGCATTTTGACCTAAAACGAGCATTTGCTGTTTTCTCTTAAATGCAACAAGGGAGAAAAACCATTTCACATCACTTTTGTGGGTCTTGATCTTCAACACATCCCGTGAAATTTTGAGCTGTCTGTGTTTGCTACAAGAGGTGATATCACAAAGTATTCGCTTTTGTTGTTTCCATTGCTTTCAATGCATTTTGGCCTAAAATGAGCATTTGCTGTTTTCTCTTAAATGCAACATGGGAGAAAAACCATTTCACAACACGTTTGTGGGTCTTGGTCTTCAACACATCCAGTGAAATTTTGAGCTGTCTGTGTTTGCTACAAGAGGAGTAATCACAAAGTATGCGCTTTTGTTGTTTCCATTGCTTTCAATGCATTTTGGCCTAAAATGAGCATTTGCTGTTTTCTCTTAAATGCAACATGGGAGAAAAACCATTTCACAACACGATTGTGGGTCTTGGTCTTCAACACATCCAGTGAAATTTTGAGCTGTCTGTGTTTGCTACAAGAGGAGTAATCACAAAGTATGCGCTTTTGTTGTTTCCATTGGTTTCAATGCATTTTGACATAAAACGAGCATTTGCTGTTTTCGGTTAAACACAACAAGGGAGAAAAACCATTTCACATCACATTTGTGGTTCTTGGTCTTCAACACAATCTGTGAAATTTTGAGCTGTCTGTGTTTGCTACAAGAGGAGTTATCACAAAGTATGCATTATTGTTGTTTACATTGCTTTCAATGCATCTTGGCCTAAAACGAGCATTTGCTGTTTTCTCCTAAAAGCAACATCGGAGAAAAACCATTGCACATCACATTTGTGGGTCTTGGTCTTCAACACAATCTGTGAAATTTTGAGCTGTCTGTGTTTGCTACAAGAGGAGATATCACAAGGTATGCACTTTTGTTGTTTCCATTGGTTTCAATGCATTTTGGCCTAAAATGAGCATTTGCTGTTTTCTCTTAAATGCAACATGGGAGAAAAACCATTTCACATCACATTTGTGGATCTTGGTCTTCAACACAATCTGTGAAATTTTGTGCTGTCTGTGTTTGCTACAAGAGGAGTTATCACAAAGATTGCGCTTTTTGTTGTTTCCATTGGTTTCAATGCATTTTGGCCTAAAATGAGCATTTGCTGTTTTCTGTTAAACACAACATGGGAGGAAAACCATTTCACATAACGTTTGTGGGTCTTGGTCTTCAACACAATCTGTGAAATTTTGAGATGTCTGTGTTTGCTACAAGAGGAGATATCACAAACTATGAGCTTTTGTTGTTTCCATTGGTTTCAATGCATTTTGACATAAAACGAGCATTTGCTGTTTTCTCTTAAACGCAACAAGGGAGAAAAACCATTTCACATCACATTTGTGGTTCTTGGTCTTCAACACAATCTGTGAAATTTTGAGCTGTCTGTGTTTGCTACAAGAGGATATATCACAAAGTATGCTCTTTTGTTTTTTCCATTCGTTTCAATGCATTTTGGTCTAAAACGAGCATTTGCTCTTTTATCTTAAACGCAACATGGGAGAAAGACAATTTCACATCACATTTGTGGGTCTTGGTCTTCAACACAATCTGTGAAATTTTGAGCTGTCTGTGTTTGCTACAAGAGGAGTTATCACAAAGTATGCATTATTGTTGTTTACATTGCTTTCAATGCATCTTGGCCTAAAACGAGCATTTGCTGTTTTCTCTTAAAAGCAACATGGGAGAAAAACCATTTCACATAACGTTTGTGGGTCTTGGTCTTCAACACAATCTGTGAAATTTTGAGATGTCTGTGTTTGCTACAAGAGGAGATATCACAAAGTATGCGCTTTTGTTGTTTCCATTGGTTTCAATGCATTTTGGCCTAAAATTAGCATTTGCTGTTTTCTCTTAAACGCAACATGGGAGAAAAACCATTTCACATCACATTTGTGGATCTTGGTCTTCAACACAATTTGTGAAATTTTGTGTTGTCTGTGTTTGCTACAAGAGGAGATATCAAAAAGATTGCGCTTTTTGTTGTTTCCATTGGTTTCAATGCATTTTGGCCTAAAATGAGCATTTGCTGTTTTCTGTTAAAAACAACATGGGAGAAAAACCATTTCACATCACATTTGTGGGTCTTGGTCTTCAACACAATCTGTGAAATTTTGAGCTGTCTGTGTTTGCTACAAGAGGAGATATCACAAAGTATGCGCTTTTGTTGTTTCCATTGGTTTCAATGCATTTTGGACTAAAACGAGCATTTGCTGTTTTCCCTTAAATGCAACATGGGAGAAAAACCATTTCACATTACATTTGTGGGTCTTCGTCTTCAACACAATCTGTGAAATTAAGAGCTGTCTGTGTTTGCTACAAGAGGAGAGATCACAAAGTATGCGCTTTTGTTGTTTCCATTCGTTTCAATGCATTTTGGTCTAAAATGAGCATTTGCTCTTTTCTCTTAAACGCAACATGGGAGAAAGACAATTTCACATCACATTTGTGGGTCTTGGTCTTCAACACAATCTGTGAAATTTTGAGCTGTCTGTGTTTGCTACAAGAGGAGTTATCACAAAGTATGCATTATTGTTGTTTACATTGCTTTCAATGCATTTTGGCCTAAAACGAGCATTTGCTGTTTTCTCTTAAAAGCAACATGGGAAAAAAACCGTTTCACATCACATTTGTAGGTCTTGGTCTTCAACACAATCTGTGAAATTTTGAGCTGTCTGTGTTTGCTACAAGAGGAGATATCACAAAGTATGCGCTTTTTTTGTTTCCATTGGTTTCAATGCATTTTGGCCTAAAATGAGCATTTGCTGTTTCTGTTAAACACAACATGGGAGAAAAACCATTTCACATCACAATTGTGGATCTTGGTCTTCAACGCAATCTGTGAAATTTTGTGCTGTCTGTGTTTGCTACAAGAGGAGATATCACAAAGTATGCACTTTTGTTGTTTCCATTGGTTTCAATGCATTTTGGCCTAAAATGAGCATTTGCTGTTTTCTCTTAAATGCAACATGGGAGAAAAACCATTTCACATCACATTTGTGGATCTTGGTCTTCAACACAATCTGTGAAATTTTGTGCTGTCTGTGTTTGCTACAAGAGGAGATATCACAAAGTATGCACTTTTGTTGTTTCCATTGGTTTCAATGCATTTTGACCTAAAACGAGCATTTGCTGTTTTCTCTTAAACGCAACAAGGGAGAAAAACCATTTCACATCACTTTTGTGGGTCTTGATCTTCAACACATCCCGTGAAATTTTGAGCTGTCTGTGTTTGCTACAAGAGGAGATATCACAAAGTATTCGCTTTTGTTGTTTCCATTGCTTTCAATGCATTTTGGCCTAAAACGAGCATTTGCTGTTTTCTCTTAAATGCAACATGGGAGAAAAACCATTTCGCAACATGTTTGTGGGTCTTTGTCTTCAACACATCCAGTGAAATTTTGAGCTGTCTGTGTTTGCTACAAGAGGAGTTATCACAAAGTATGCATTATTGTTGTTTACATTGCTTTCAATGCATTTTGGTCTAAAATGAGCATTTGCTGTTTTCTCTTAAAAGCAACATGGGAAAAAAACCATTTCACATCACATTTGTGGGTCTTGGTCTTCAACACAATCTGTGAAATTTTGAGCTGTCTGTGTTTGCTACAAGAGTAGATATCACAAAGTATGCATTATTGTTGTTTACATTGGTTTCAATGCATTTTGGCCTAAAATGAGCATTTGCTGTTTTCTCTTAAATGCAACATGGGAGAAAAACCATTTCCCATCACATTTGTGGATCTTGGTCTTCAACACAATCTGTGAAATTTTGTGCTGTCTGTGTTTGCTACAAGAGGAGTTATCACAAAGATTGCGCTTATGTTGTTTCCATTTGGTTTCAATGCATTTTGGACTTAAATGAGCATTTGTTGTTTTCTCTTAAATGCAACATGGGAGAAAAACCATTTCACATCACATTTGTGGGTCTTGGTCTTCAACACAATCTGTGAAATTTTGAGCTGTCTGTGTTTGCTACAAGAGGAGATTTCACAAAGTATACATTATTGTTGTTTACATTGGTTTCAATGCATTTTGGCCAAAAATTAGCAATTGCTGTTTTCTCTTAAACACAACATGGGAGAAAAACCATTTCACATCACATTTGTGGATCTTGGTCTTCAACACAATTTGTGAAATTTTGTGTTGTCTGTGTTTGCTACAAGAGGAGATATCACAAAGATTGCGCTTTTTGTTGTTTCCATTGGTTTCAATGCATTTTGGCCTAAAATGAGCATTTGCTGTTTTCTGTTAAACACAACATGGGAGAAAAACCATTTCACATAACGTTTGTGGGTCTTGGTCTTCAACACAATCTGTGAAATGTTGAGCTGTCTGTGTTTGCTACAAGAGGAGTTATCACAAAGTATGCATTATTGTTGTTTACATTGCTTTCAATGCATTTTGGCCTAAAACGAGCATTTGCTGTTTTCTCTTAAAAGCAACATGGGAAAAAAACCATTTCACATCACATTTGTGGGTCTTGGTCTTCAACACAATCTGTGAAATTTTGAGCTGTCTGTGTTTGCTACAAGAGGAGATATCACAAAGTATGCGCTTTTGTTGTTTCCATTGGTTTCAATGCATTTTGGCCTAAAATGAGCATTTGCTGTTTCTGTTAAACACAACATGGGAGAAAAACCATTTCACATCACAATTGTGGATCTTGTTCTTCAACACAATCTGTGAAATTTTGTGCTGTCTGTGTTTGCTACAAGAGGAGATATCACAAAGTATGCACTTTTGTTGTTTCCATTGGTTTCAATGCATTTTGGCCTAAAATGAGCATTTGCTGTTTTCTCTTAAATGCAACATGGGAGAAAAACCATTTCACATCACATTTGTGGATCTTGGTCTTCAATACAATCTGTGAAATTTTGTGCTGTCTGTGTTTGCTACAAGAGGAGATATCACAAAGTATGCACTTTTGTTGTTTCCATTGGTTTCAATGCATTTTGACCTAAAACGAGCATTTGCTGTTTTCTCTTAAACGCAACAAGGGAGAAAAACCATTTCACATCACTTTTGTGGGTCTTGATCTTCAACACATCCCGTGAAATTTTGAGCTGTCTGTGTTTGCTACAAGAGGAGATATCACAAAGTATTCGCTTTTGTTGTTTCCATTGCTTTCAATGCATTTTGGCCTAAAATGAGCATTTGCTGTTTTCTCTTAAATGCAACATGGGAGAAAAACCATTTCGCAACATGTTTGTGGGTCTTTGTCTTCAACACATCCAGTGAAATTTTGAGCTGTCTGTGTTTGCTACAAGAGGAGTTATCACAAAGTATGCATTATTGTTGTTTACATTGCTTTCAATGCATTTTGGTCTAAAATGAGCATTTGCTGTTTTCTCTTAAAAGCAACATGTGAAAAAAACCATTTCACATCACATTTGTGGGTCTTGGTCTTCAACACAATCTGTGAAATTTTGAGCTGATTGTGTTTGCTACAAGAGTAGATATCACAAAGTATGCATTATTGTTGTTTACATTGGTTTCAATGCATTTTGGCCTAAAATGAGCATTTGCTGTTTTCTCTTAAATGCAACATGGGAGTAAAACCATTTCCCATCACATTTGTGGATCTTGGTCTTCAACACAATCTGTGAAATTTTGTGCTGTCTGTGTTTGCTACAAGAGGAGTTATCACAAAGATTGCGCTTTTTGTTGTTTCCATTTGGTTTCAATGCATTTTGGACTTAAATGAGCATTTGTTGTTTTCTCTTAAATGCAACATGGGAGAAAAACCATTTCACATCACATTTGTGGGTCTTGGTCTTCAACACAATCTGTGAAATTTTCAGCTGTCTGTGCTTGCTACAAGAGGAGATTTAACAAAGTATACGCTTTTGTTGTTTCCATTGGTTTCAATGCATTTTGGCCTAAAATTAGCATTTGCTGTTTTCTCTTAAACACAACATGGGAGAAAAACCATTTCACATCACATTTGTGGATCTTGGTCTTCAACACAATTTGTGAAATTTTGTGTTGTCTGTGTTTGCTACAAGAGGAGATATCACAAAGATTGCGCTTTTTGTTGTTTCCATTGGTTTCAATGCATTTTGGCCTAAAATGAGCATTTGCTGTTTTCTGTTAAACATAACATGGGAGAAAAACCATTTCACATAACGTTTGTGGGTCTTGGTCTTCAACACAATCTGTGAAATGTTGAGCTGTCTGTATTTGCTACAAGAGGAGTTATCACAAAGTATGCATTATTGTTGTTTACATTGCTTTCAATGCATTTTGGCCTAAAACGAGCATTTGCTCTTTTCTCTTAAAAGCAACATGGGAGAAAAACCATTTCACATCACATTTGTGGGTCTTGGTCTTCAACACAATCTGTGAAATGTTGTGCTGTCTGTGTTTGCTACAAGAGGAGATATCACAAAGTATGCGCTTTTGTTGTTTCCATTCGTTTCAATGCATTTTGACCTAAAACGAGCATTTGCTGTTTTCTCTTAAATGCAACAAGGGAGAAAAACCATTTCACATCACTTTTGTGGGTCTTGATCTTCAACACATCCCGTGAAATTTTGAGCTGTCTGTGTTTGCTACAAGAGGTGATATCACAAAGTATTCGCTTTTGTTGTTTCCATTGCTTTCAATGCATTTTGGCCTAAAATGAGCATTTGCTGTTTTCTCTTAAATGCAACATGGGAGAAAAACCATTTCACAACACGTTTGTGGGTCTTGGTCTTCAACACATCCAGTGAAATTTTGAGCTGTCTGTGTTTGCTACAAGAGGAGTAATCACAAAGTATGCGCTTTTGTTGTTTCCATTGGTTTCAATGCATTTTGGCCTAAAATTAGCATTTGCTGTTTTCTCTTAAACGCAACATGGGAGAAAAACCATTTCACATCACATTTGTGGATCTTGGTCTTCAACACAATTTGTGAAATTTTGTGTTGTATGTGCTTGCTACAAGAGGAGATATCACAAAGATTGCGCTTTTTGTTGTTTCCATTGGTTTCAATGCATTTTGGCCTAAAATGAGCATTTGCTGTTTTCTGTTAAAAACAACATGGGAGAAAAACCATTTCACATCACTTTTGTGGGTCTTGGTCTTCAACACAATCTGTGAAATTTTGAGCTGTCTGTGTTTGCTACAAGAGGAGATATCACAAAGTATGCGCTTTTGTTGTTTCCTTTGGTTTCAATGCATTTTGGCCTAAAATGAGCATTTGCTGTTTCTGTTAAACACAACATGGGAGAAAAACCATTTCACATCACATTTGTGGATCTTGGTCTTCAACACAATCTGTGAAATTTTGTGCTGTCTGTGTTTGCTACAAGAGGAGATATCACAAAGTATGCACTTTTGTTGTTTCCATTGGTTTCAATGCATTTTGGCCTAAAATGAGCATTTGCTGTTTTCTCTTAAATGCAACATGGGAGAAAAACCATTTCACATCACATTTGTGGATCTTGGTCTTCAACACAATCTGTGAAATTTTGTGCTGTCTGTGTTTGCTACAAGAGGAGATATCACAAAGTATGCACTTTTGTTGTTTCCATTGGTTTCAATGCATTTTGACCTAAAACGAGCATTTGCTGTTTTCTCTTAAAAGCAACATGGGAGAAAAAACATTTCACAACACGTTTGTGGTTCTTGGTCTTCAACACAATCTGTGAAATTTTGAGCTGTCTGTGTTTGCTACAAGAGGAGTTATCACAAACTATGAGCTTTTGTTGTTTCCATTGGTTTCAATGCATTTTGACATAAAACGAGCATTTGCTGTTTTCTCTTAAACGCAACAAGGGAGAAAAACCATTTCACATCACATTTGTGGTTCTTGGTCTTCAACACAATCTGTGAAATTTTGAGCTGTCTGTGTTTGCTACAAGAGGATATATCACAAAGTATGCTCTTTTGTTTTTTCCATTCGTTTCAATGCATTTTGGTCTAAAACGAGCATTTGCTCTTTTATCTTAAACGCAACATGGGAGAAAGACAATTTCACATCACATTTGTGGGTCTTGGTCTTCAACACAATCTGTGAAATTTTGAGCTGTCTGTGTTTGCTACAAGAGGAGTTATCACAAAGTATGCATTATTGTTGTTTACATTGCTTTCAATGCATCTTGGCCTAAAACGAGCATTTGCTGTTTTCTCTTAAAAGCAACATGGGAGAAAAACCATTTCACATCACATTTGTGGGTCTTGGTCTTCAACACAATCTGTGAAATTTTGAGCTGTCTGTGTTTGCTGCAAGAGGAGATATCACAAATATTGCACTTTTTGTTGTTTCCATTGGTTTCAATGCATTTTGGCCTAAAATGAGCATTTGCTGTTTTCTCTTAAACACAACATGGGAGAAAAACCATTTTACATAACGTTTGTGGGTCTTGGTCTTCAACACAATCTGTGAAATTTTGAGATGTCTGTGTTTGCTACAAGAGGAGATATCACAAAGTATGCACTTTTGTTGTTTCCATTGGTTTCAATGCATTTTGGCCTAAAATTAGCATTTGCTGTTTTCTCTTAAACGCAACATGGGAGAAAAACCATTTCACATCACATTTGTGGATCTTGGTCTTCAACACAATTTGTGAAATTTTGTGTTGTCTGTGTTTGCTACAAGAGGAGATATCACAAAGATTGCGCTTTTTGTTGTTTCCATTGGTTTCAATGCATTTTGGCCTAAAATGAGCATTTGCTGTTTTCTGTTAAAAACAACATGGGAGAAAAACCATTTCACATCACATTTGTGGGTCTTGGTCTTCAACACAATCTGTGAAATTTTGAGCTGTCTGTGTTTGCTACAAGAGGAGTTATAACAAACTATGCGCTTTTGTTGTTTCCATTGGTTTCAATGCATTTTGACATAAAACGAGCATTTGCTGTTTTCTCTTAAAAGCAACAAGGGATAAAAACCATTACACATCACATTTGTGGGTCTTGGTCTTCAACACAATCTGTGAAATTTTGAGCTGTCTGTGTTTGCTACAAGAGGAGATATCACAAAGTATGCGCTTTTGTTGTTTCCATTGGTTTCAATGCATTTTGGACTAAAACGAGCATTTGCTGTTTTCCCTTAAATGCAACATGGGAGAAAAACCATTTCACATTACATTTGTGGGTCTTCGTCTTCAACACAATCTGTGAAATTAAGAGCTGTCTGTGTTTGCTACAAGAGGAGAGATCACAAAGTATGCGCTTTTGTTGTTTCCATTCGTTTCAATGCATTTTGGTCTAAAATGAGCATTTGCTCTTTTCTCTTAAACGCAACATGGGAGAAAGACAATTTCACATCACATTTGTGGGTCTTGGTCTTCAACACAATCTGTGAAATGTTGAGCTGTCTGTGTTTGCTACAAGAGGAGTTATCACAAAGTATGCATTATTGTTGTTTACATTGCTTTCAATGCATTTTGGCCTAAAACGAGCATTTGCTGTTTTCTCTTAAAGGCAACATGGAAAAAAAACCATTTCACATCACATTTGTGGGTCTTGGTCTTCAACACAATCTGTGAAATTTTGAGCTGTCTGTGTTTGCTACAAGAGGAGATATCACAAAGTATGCGCTTTTGTTGTTTCCATTGGTTTCAATGCATTTTGGCCTAAAATGAGCATTTGCTGTTTCTGTTAAACACAACATGGGAGAAAAACCATTTCACATCACAATTGTGGATCTTGGTCTTCAACACAATCTGTGAAAATTTGTGCTGTCTGTGTTTGCTACAAGAGGAGATATCACAAAGTATGCACTTTTGTTGTTTCCATTGGTTTCAATGCATTTTGGCCTAAAATGAGCATTTGCTGTTTTCTCTTAAATGCAACATGGGAGAAAAACCATTTCACATCACATTTGTGGATCTTGGTCTTCAATACAATCTGTGAAATTTTGTGCTGTCTGTGTTTGCTACAAGAGGAGATATCACAAAGTATGCACTTTTGTTGTTTCCATTGGTTTCAATGCATTTTGACCTAAAACGAGCATTTGCTGTTTTCTCTTAAACGCAACAAGGGAGAAAAACCATTTCACATCACTTTTGTGGGTCTTGATCTTCAACACATCCCGTGAAATTTTGAGCTGTCTGTGTTTGCTACAAGAGGAGATAACACAAAGTATTCGCTTTTGTTGTTTCCATTGCTTTCAATGCATTTTGGCCTAAAACGAGCATTTGCTGTTTTCTCTTAAATGCAACATGGGAGAAAAACCATTTCGCAACATGTTTGTGGGTCTTTGTCTTCAACACATCCAGTGAAATTTTGAGCTGTCTGTGTTTGCTACAAGAGGAGTTATCACAAAGTATGCATTATTGTTGTTTACATTGCTTTCAATGCATTTTGGTCTAAAATGAGCATTTGCTCTTTTCTCTTAAAAGCAACATGGGAAAAAAACCATTTCACATCACATTTGTGGGTCTTGGTCTTCAACACAATCTGTGAAATTTTGAGCTGTCTGTGTTTGCTACAAGAGTAGATATCACAAAGTATGCATTATTGTTGTTTACATTGGTTTCAATGCATTTTGGCCTAAAATGAGCATTTGCTGTTTTCTCTTAAATGCAACATGGGAGAAAAACCATTTCCCATCACATTTGTGGATCTTGGTCTTCAACACAATCTGTGAAATTTTGTGCTGTCTGTGTTTGCTACAAGAGGAGTTATCACAAAGATTGCGCTTTTTGTTGTTTCCATTTGGTTTCAATGCATTTTGGACTTAAATGAGCATTTGTTGTTTTCTCTTAAATGCAACATGGGAGAAAAACCATTTCACATCACATTTGTGGGTCTTGGTCTTCAACACAATCTGTGAAATTTTGAGCTGTCTGTGTTTGCTACAAGAGGAGATTTCACAAAGTATACGCTTTTGTTGTTTCCATTGGTTTCAATGCATTTTGGCCTAAAATTAGCATTTGCTGTTTTCTCTTAAACACAACATGGGAGAAAAACCATTTCACATCACATTTGTGGATCTTGGTCTTCAACACAATTTGTGAAATTTTGTGTTGTCTGTGTTTGCTACAAGAGGAGATATCACAAAGATTGCGCTTTTTGTTGTTTCCATTGGTTTCAATGCATTTTGGCCTAAAATGAGCATTTGCTGTTTTCTGTTAAACACAACATGGGAGAAAAACCATTTCACATAACGTTTGTGGGTCTTGGTCTTCAACACAATCTGTGAAATGTTGAGCTGTCTGTATTTGCTACAAGAGGAGTTATCACAAAGTATGCATTATTGTTGTTTACATTGCTTTCAATGCATTTTGGCCTAAAACGAGCATTTGCTCTTTTCTCTTAAAAGCAACATGGGAGAAAAACCATTTCACATCACATTTGTGGGTCTTGGTCTTCAACACAATCTGTGAAATGTTGTGCTGTCTGTGTTTGCTACAAGAGGAGATATCACAAAGTATGCGCTTTTGTTGTTTCCATTCGTTTCAATGCATTTTGACCTAAAACGAGCATTTGCTGTTTTCTCTTAAATGCAACAAGGGAGAAAAACCATTTCACATCACTTTTGTGGTTCTTGATCTTCAACACATCCCGTGAAATTTTGAGCTGTCTGTGTTTGCTACAAGAGGTGATATCACAAAGTATTCGCTTTTGTTGTTTCCATTGCTTTCAATGCATTTTGGCCTAAAATGAGCATTTGCTGTTTTCTCTTAAATGCAACATGGGAGAAAAACCATTTCACAACACGTTTGTGGGTCTTGGTCTTCAACACATCCAGTGAAATTTTGAGCTGTCTGTGTTTGCTACAAGAGGAGTAATCACAAAGTATGCGCTTTTGTTGTTTCCATTGGTTTCAATGCATTTTGGCCTAAAATTAGCATTTGCTGTTTTCTCTTAAACGCAACATGGGAGAAAAACCATTTCACATCACATTTGTGGATCTTGGTCTTCAACACAATTTGTGAAATTTTGTGTTGTATGTGCTTGCTACAAGAGGAGATATCACAAAGATTGCGCTTTTTGTTGTTTCCATTGGTTTCAATGCATTTTGGCCTAAAATGAGCATTTGCTGTTTTCTGTTAAAAACAACATGGGAGAAAAACCATTTCACATCACATTTGTGGGTCTTGGTCTTCAACACAATCTGTGAAATTTTGAGCTGTCTGTGTTTGCTACAAGAGGAGATATCACAAAGTATGCGCTTTTGTTGTTTCCATTGGTTTCAATGCATTTTGGCCTAAAATGAGCATTTGCTGTTTCTGTTAAACACAACATGGGAGAAAAACCATTTCACATCACATTTGTGGATCTTGGTCTTCAACACAATCTGTGAAATTTTGTGCTGTCTGTGTTTGCTACAAGAGGAGATATCACAAAGTATGCACTTTTGTTGTTTCCATTGGTTTCAATGCATTTTGGCCTAAAATGAGCATTTGCTGTTTTCTCTTAAATGCAACATGGGAGAAAAACCATTTCACATCACATTTGTGGATCTTGGTCTTCAACACAATCTGTGAAATTTTGTGCTGTCTGTGTTTGCTACAAGAGGAGATATCACAAAGTATGCACTTTTGTTGTTTCCATTGGTTTCAATGCATTTTGACCTAAAATGAGCATTTGCTGTTTTCTCTTAAAAGCAACATGGGAGAAAAAACATTTCGCAACACGTTTGTGGGTCTTTGTCTTCAACACATCCAGTGAAATTTTGAGCTGTCTGTGTTTGCTACAAGAGGAGTTATCACAAAGTATGCATTATTGTTGTTTACATTGGTTTCAATGCATTTTGGCCTCAACGAGCATTTGCTGTTTTCTCTTAAAAGCAACATGGGAAAAAAACCATTTCACATCACTTTTGTGGGTCTTGATCTTCAACACATCCCGTGAAATTTTGAGCTGTCTGTGTTTGCTACAAGAGGAGATATCACATAGTACTCGCTTTTGTTGTTTCCATTGCTTTCAATGCATTTTGGCCTAAAATGAGCATTTGCTGTTTTCTCTTAAATGCAACATGGGAGAAAAACCATTTCACAACACGTTTGTGGGTCTTGGTCTTCAACACATCCAGTGAAATTTTGAGCTGTCTGTGTTTGCTACAAGAGGAGTAATCACAAAGTATGCGCTTTTGTTGTTTCCATTGGTTTCAATGCATTTTGGCCTAAAATTAGCATTTGCTCTTTTCTCTTAAACGCAACATGGGAGAAAAACCATTTCACATCACATTTGTGGATCTTGGTCTTCAACACAATTTGTGAAATTTTGTGTTGTCTGTGTTTGCTACAAGAGGAGATATCACAAAGATTGCTATTTTTGTTGTTTCCATTGGTTTCAATGCATTTTGGCCTAAAATGAGCATTTGCTGTTTTCTGTTAAACACAACATGGGAGAAAAACTATTTCACATAACGTTTGTGGGTCTTGGTCTTCAACACAATCTGTGAAATTTTGAGCTGTCTGTGTTTGCTACAAGAGGAGATATCACAAAGTATGCGCTTTTGTTGTTTCCATTGGTTTCAATGCATTTTGGACTAAAACGAGCATTTGCTGTTTTCCATTAAATGCAACATGGGAGAAAAACCATTTCACATTACATTTGTGGGTCTTGGTCTTCAACACAATTTGTGAAATTTTGTGTTGTCTGTGTTTGCTACAAGAGGAGATATCACAAAGATTGCGCTTTTGTTGTTTCCATTGGTTTCAATGCATTTTGGTCTAAAACGAGCATTTGCTCTTTTCTCTTAAACGCAACATGGGAGAAAGACAATTTCACATCACATTTGTGGGTCTTGGTCTTCAACACAATCTGTGAAATTTTGAGCTGTCTGTGTTTGCTACAAGAGGAGTTATCACAAAGTATGCATTATTGTTGTTTACATTGCTTTCAATGCATCTTGGCCTAAAACGAGCATTTGCTGTTTTCTCTTAAAAGCAACATGGGAGAAAAACCATTGCACATCACATTTGTGGGTCTTGGTCTTCAACACAATCTGTGAAATTTTGAGCTGTCTGTGTTTGCTACAAGAGGAGATATCACAAAGTATGCACTTTTGTTGTTTCCATTGGTTTCAATGCATTTTGGCCTAAAATGAGCATTTGCTGTTTTCTCTTAAATGCAACATGGGAGAAAAACCATTTCACATCACATTTGTGGATCTTGGTCTTCAACACAATCTGTGAAATTTTGTGCTGTCTGTGTTTGCTACAAGAGGAGTTATCACAAAGATTGCGCTTTTTGTTGTTTCCATTGGTTTCAATGCATTTTGGCCTAAAATGAGCATTTGCTGTTTTCTGTTAAACACAACATGGGAGGAAAACCATTTCACATAACGTTTGTGGGTCTTCGTCTTCAACACAATCTGTGAAATTTTGAGATGTCTGTGTTTGCTACAAGAGGAGATATCACAAACTATGCGCTTTTGTTGTTTCCATTGGTTTCAATGCATTTTGACATAAAACGAGCATTTGCTGTTTTCTCTTAAACGCAACAAGGGAGAAAAACCATTTCACATCACATTTGTGGTTCTTGGTCTTCAACACAATCTGTGAAATTTTGAGCTGTCTGTGTTTGCTACAAGAGGAGATATCACAAAGTATGCTCTTTTGTTGTTTCCATTCGTTTCAATGCATTTTGGTCTAAAACGAGCATTTGCTCTTTTCTCTTAAACGCAATATGGGAGAAAGACAATTTCACATCACATTTGTGGGTCTTGGTCTTCAACACAATCTGTGAAATTTTGAGCTGTCTGTGTTTACTACAAGAGGAGTTATCACGAAGTATGCATTATTGTTGTTTACATTGCTTTCAATGCATCTTGGCCTAAAACGAACATTTGCTGTTTTCTCTTAAAAGCAACATGGGAGAAAAACCATTTCACATCACATTTGTGGATCTTGGTCTTCAACACAATTTGTGAAATTTTGTGTTGTCTGTGTTTGCTACAAGAGGAGTTATCACAAAGATTGCGCTTTTTGTTGTTTCCATTGGTTTCAATGCATTTTGGCCTAAAATGAGCATTTGCTGTTTTCTGTTAAAAACAAAATGGGAGAAAAACCATTTCACATAACGTTTGTGGGTCTTGGTCTTCAACACAATCTGTGAAATTTTGAGATGTCTGTGTTTGCTACAAGAGGAGATATAACAAACTATGCGCTTTTGTTTTTTCCATTGGTTTCAATGCATTTTGACATAAAACGAGCATTTGCTGTTTTCTCTTAAACGCAACAAGGGAGAAAAACCATTTCACATGACATTTGTGGGTCTTGGTCTTCAACACAATCTGTGAAATTTTGAGCTGTCTGTGTTTGCTACAAGAGGAGATATCACAAAGTATGCGCTTTTGTTGTTTCCATTGGTTTCAATGCATTTTGGACTAAAACGAGCATTTGCTGTTTTCCCTTAAATGCAACATGGGAGAAAAACCATTTCACATTACATTTGTGGGTCTTCGTCTTCAACACAATCTGTGAAATTAAGAGCTGTCTGTGTTTGCTACAAGAGGAGAGATCACAAAGTATGCGCTTTTGTTGTTTCCATTCGTTTCAATGCATTTTGGTCTAAAATGAGCATTTGCTCTTTTCTCTTAAACGCAACATGGGAGAAAGACAATTTCACATCACATTTGTGGGTCTTGGTCTTCAACACAATCTGTGAAATTTTGAGCTGTCTGTGTTTGCTACAAGAGGAGTTATCACAAAGTATGCATTATTGTTGTCTACATTGCTTTCAATGCATTTTGGCCTAAAACGAGCATTTGCTGTTTTCTCTTAAAAGCAACATGGGAAAAAAACCATTTCACATCACATTTGTGGGTCTTGGTCTTCAACACAATCTGTGAAATTTTGAGCTGTCTGTGTTTGCTACAAGAGGAGATATCACAAAGTATGCTCTTTTGTTGTTTCCATTGGTTTCAATGCATTTTGGCCTAAAATGAGCATTTGCTGTTTCTGTTAAACACAACATGGGAGAAAAACCATTTCACATCACATTTGTGGATCTTGGTCTTCAACACAATTTGTGAAATTTTGTGCTGTCTGTGTTTGCTACAAGAGGAGATATCACAAAGATTGCGCTTTTGTTGTTTCCATTGGTTTCAATGCATTTTGGCCTAAAATGAGCATTTGCTGTTTTCTGTTAAACACAACATGGGAGAAAAACCATTTCACATAACGTTTGTGTGTCTTGGTCTTCAACACAATCTGTGAAATTTTGAGATGTCTGTGTTTGCTACAAGAGGAGATATCACAAACTATGCGCTTTTGTTGTTTCCATTGGTTTCAATGCATTTTGGTCTAAAACGAGCATTTGCTCTTTTCTCTTAAACGCAACATGGGAGAAAGACAATTTCACATCACATTTGTGGGTCTTGGTCTTCAACACAATCTGTGAAATTTTGAGCTGTCTGTGTTTGCTACAAGAGGAGTTATCACAAAGTATGCATTATTGTTGTTTACATTGCTTTCAATGCATCTTGGCCTAAAACGAGCATTTGCTGTTTTCTCTTAAAAGCAACATGGGAGAAAAACCATTGCACATCACATTTGTGGGTCTTGGTCTTCAACACAATCTGTGAAATTTTGGGCTGTCTGTGTTTGCTACAAGAGGAGATATCACAAAGTATGCACTTTTGTTGTTTCCATTGGTTTCAATGCATTTTGGCCTAAAATGAGCATTTGCTGTTTTCTCTTAAATGCAACATGGGAGAAAAACCATTTCACATCACATTTGTGGATCTTGGTCTTCAACACAATCTGTGAAATTTTGTGCTGTCTGTGTTTGCTACAAGAGGAGTTATCACAAAGATTGCGCTTTTTGTTGTTTCCATTGGTTTCAATGCATTTTGGCCTAAAATGAGCATTTGCTGTTTTCTGTTAAACACAACATGGGAGGAAAACCATTTCACATAACGTTTGTGGGTCTTCATCTTCAACACAATCTGTGAAATTTTGAGATGTCTGTGTTTGCTTCAAGAGGAGATATCACAAACTATGCGCTTTTGTTGTTTCCATTGGTTTCAATGCATTTTGACATAAAACGAGCATTTGCTGTTTTCTCTTAAACGCAACAAGGGAGAAAAACCATTTCACATCACATTTGTGGTTCTTGGTCTTCAACACAATCTGTGAAATTTTGAGCTGTCTGTGTTTGCTACAAGAGGAGATATCACAAAGTATGCTCTTTTGTTGTTTCCATTCGTTTCAATGCATTTTGGTCTAAAATGAGCATTTGCTCTTTTCTCTTAAACGCAATATGGGAGAAAGACAATTTCACATCACATTTGTGGGTCTTGGTCTTCAACACAATCTGTGAAATTTTGAGCTGTCTGTGTTTGCTACAAGAGGAGTTATCACGAAGTATGCATTATTGTTGTTTACATTGCTTTCAATGCATCTTGGCCTAAAACGAGCATTTGCTGTTTTCTCTTAAAAGCAACATGGGAGAAAAACCATTTCACATCACATTTGTGGATCTTGGTCTTCAACACAATTTGTGAAATTTTGTGTTGTCTGTGTTTGCTACAAGAGGAGTTATCACAAAGATTGCGCTTTTTGTTGTTTCCATTGGTTTCAATGCATTTTGGCCTAAAATGAGCATTTGCTGTTTTCTGTTAAAAACAAAATGGGAGAAAAACCATTTCACATAACGTTTGTGGGTCTTGGTCTTCAACACAATCTGTGAAATTTTGAGATGTCTGTGTTTGCTACAAGAGGAGATATAACAAACTATGCGCTTTTGTTGTTTCCATTGGTTTCAATGCATTTTGACATAAAACGAGCATTTGCTGTTTTCTCTTAAACGCAACAAGGGAGAAAAACCATTTCACATGACATTTGTGGGTCTTGGTCTTCAACACAATCTGTGAAATTTTGAGCTGTCTGTGTTTGCTACAAGAGGAGATATCACAAAGTATGCGCTTTTGTTGTTTCCATTGGTTTCAATGCGTTTTGGACTAAAACGAGCATTTGCTGTTTTCCCTTAAATGCAACATGGGAGAAAAACCATTTCACATTACATTTGTGGGACTTCGTCTTCAACACAATCTGTGAAATTAAGAGCTGTCTGTGTTTGCTACAAGAGGAGAGATCACAAAGTATGCGCTTTTGTTGTTTCCATTCGTTTCAATGCATTTTGGTCTAAAATGAGCATTTGCTCTTTTCTCTTAAACGCAACATGGGAGAAAGACAATTTCACATCACATTTGTGGGTCTTGGTCTTCAACACAATCTGTGAAATTTTGAGCTGTCTGTGTTTGCTACAAGAGGAGTTATCACAAAGTATGCATTATTGTTGTCTACATTGCTTTCAATGCATTTTGGCCTAAAACGAGCATTTGCTGTTTTCTCTTAAAAGCAACATGGGAAAAAAACCATTTCACATCACATTTGTGGGTCTTGGTCTTCAACACAATCTGTGAAATTTTGAGCTGTCTGTGTTTGCTACAAGAGGAGATATCACAAAGTATGCATTTTTGTTGTTTCCATTGGTTTCAATGCATTTTGGCCTAAAATGAGCATTTGCTGTTTCTGTTAAACACAACATGGGAGAAAAAACCATTTCACATCACATTTGTGGATCTTGGTCTTCAATACAATCTGTGAAATTTTGTGCTGTCTGTGTTTGCTACAAGAGGAGTTATCACAAAGATTGCTCTTTTTGTTGTTTCCATTGGTTTCAATGCATTTTGGCCTAAAATGAGCATTTGCTGTTTTCTGTTAAACACAACATGGGAGGAAAACCATTTCACATCACATTTGTGGTTCTTGGTCTTCAACACAATCTGTGAAATTTTGAGCTGTCTGTGTTTGCTACAAGAGGAGATATCACAAAGTATGCTCTTTTGTTGTTTCCATTCGTTTCAATGCATTTTGGTCTAAAACGAGCATTTGCTCTTTTCTCTTAAACGCAATATGGGAGAAAGACAATTTCACATCACATTTGTGGGTCTTGGTCTTCAACACAATCTGTGAAATTTTGAGCTGTCTGTGTTTACTACAAGAGGAGTTATCACGAAGTATGCATTATTGTTGTTTACATTGCTTTCAATGCATCTTGGCCTAAAACGAGCATTTGCTGTTTTCTCTTAAAAGCAACATGGGAGAAAAACCATTTCACATCACATTTGTGGATCTTGGTCTTCAACACAATTTGTGAAATTTTGTGTTGTCTGTGTTTGCTACAAGAGGAGTTATCACAAAGATTGCGCTTTTTGTTGTTTCCATTGGTTTCAATGCATTTTGGCCTAAAATGAGCATTTGCTGTTTTCTGTTAAAAACAAAATGGGAGAAAAACCATTTCACATAACGTTTGTGGGTCTTGGTCTTCAACACAATCTGTGAAATTTTGAGATGTCTGTGTTTGCTACAAGATGAGATATAACAAACTATGCGCTTTTGTTGTTTCCATTGGTTTCAATGCATTTTGACATAAAACGAGCATTTGCTGTTTTCTCTTAAACGCAACAAGGGAGAAAAACCATTTCACATGACATTTGTGGGTCTTGGTCTTCAACACAATCTGTGAAATTTTGAGCTGTCTGTGTTTGCTACAAGAGGAGATATCACAAAGTATGCGCTTTTGTTGTTTCCATTGGTTTCAATGCGTTTTGGACTAAAACGAGCATTTGCTGTTTTCCCTTAAATGCAACATGGGAGAAAAACCATTTCACATTACATTTGTGGGTCTTCGTCTTCAACACAATCTGTGAAATTAAGAGCTGTCTGTGTTTGCTACAAGAGGAGAGATCACAAAGTATGCGCTTTTGTTGTTTCCATTCGTTTCAATGCATTTTGGTCTAAAATGAGCATTTGCTCTTTTCTCTTAAACGCAACATGGGAGAAAGACAATTTCACATCACATTTGTGGGTCTTGGTCTTCAACACAATCTGTGAAATTTTGAGCTGTCTGTGTTTGCTACAAGAGGAGTTATCACAAAGTATGCATTATTGTTGTCTACATTGCTTTCAATGCATTTTGGCCTAAAACGAGCATTTGCTGTTTTCTCTTAAAAGCAACATGGGAGAAAAACCATTTCACATCACATTTGTGGGTCTTGGTCTTCAACACAATCTGTGAAATTTTGAGCTGTCTGTGTTTGCTACAAGAGGAGATATCACAAAGTATGCTCTTTTGTTGTTTCCATTGGTTTCAATGCATTTTGGCCTAAAATGAGCATTTGCTGTTTCTGTTAAACACAACATGGGAGAAAAACCATTTCACATCACATTTGTGGATCTTGGTCTTCAACACAATCTGTGAAATTTTGTGCTGTCTGTGTTTGCTACAAGAGGAGATATCACAAAGATTGCGCTTTTGTTGTTTCCATTGGTTTCAATGCATTTTGGCCTAAAATGAGCATTTGCTGTTTTCTGTTAAACACAACATGGGAGAAAAACCATTTCACATAACGTTTGTGTGTCTTGGTCTTCAACACAATCTGTGAAATTTTGAGATGTCTGTGTTTGCTACAAGAGGAGATATCACAAACTATGCGCTTTTGTTGTTTCCATTGGTTTCAATGCATTTTGGTCTAAAACGAGCATTTGCTCTTTTCTCTTAAACGCAACATGGGAGAAAGACAATTTCACATCACATTTGTGGGTCTTGGTCTTCAACACAATCTGTGAAATTTTGAGCTGTCTGTGTTTGCTACAAGAGGAGTTATCACAAAGTATGCATTATTGTTGTTTACATTGCTTTCAATGCATCTTGGCCTAAAACGAGCATTTGCTGTTTTCTCTTAAAAGCAACATGGGAGAAAAACCATTGCACATCACATTTGTGGGTCTTGGTCTTCAACACAATCTGTGAAATTTTGAGCTGTCTGTGTTTGCTACAAGAGGAGATATCACAAAGTATGCACTTTTGTTGTTTCCATTGGTTTCAATGCATTTTGGCCTAAAATGAGCATTTGCTGTTTTCTCTTAAATGCAACATGGGAGAAAAACCATTTCACATCACATTTGTGGATCTTGGTCTTCAACACAATCTGTGAAATTTTGTGCTGTCTGTGTTTGCTACAAGAGGAGTTATCACAAAGATTGCGCTTTTTGTTGTTTCCATTGGTTTCAATGCATTTTGGCCTAAAATGAGCATTTGCTGTTTTCTGTTAAACACAACATGGGAGGAAAACCATTTCACATAACGTTTGTGGGTCTTCGTCTTCAACACAATCTGTGAAATTTTGAGATGTCTGTGTTTGCTACAAGAGGAGATATCACAAACTATGCGCTTTTGTTGTTTCCATTGGTTTCAATGCATTTTGACATAAAACGAGCATTTGCTGTTTTCTCTTAAACGCAACAAGGGAGAAAAACCATTTCACATGACATTTGTGGGTCTTGGTCTTCAACACAATCTGTGAAATTTTGAGCTGTCTGTGTTTGCTACAAGAGGAGATATCACAAAGTATGCGCTTTTGTTGTTTCCATTGGTTTCAATGCGTTTTGGACTAAAACGAGCATTTGCTGTTTTCCCTTAAATGCAACATGGGAGAAAAACCATTTCACATTACATTTGTGGGTCTTCGTCTTCAACACAATCTGTGAAATTAAGAGCTGTCTGTGTTTGCTACAAGAGGAGAGATCACAAAGTATGCGCTTTTGTTGTTTCCATTCGTTTCAATGCATTTTGGTCTAAAATGAGCATTTGCTCTTTTCTCTTAAACGCAACATGGGAGAAAGACAATTTCACATCACATTTGTGGGTCTTGGTCTTCAACACAATCTGTGAAATTTTGAGCTGTCTGTGTTTGCTACAAGAGGAGTTATCACAAAGTATGCATTATTGTTGTCTACATTGCTTTCAATGCATTTTGGCCTAAAACGAGCATTTGCTGTTTTCTCTTAAAAGCAACATGGGAAAAAAACCATTTCACATCACATTTGTGGGTCTTGGTCTTCAACACAATCTGTGAAATTTTGAGCTGTCTGTGTTTGCTACAAGAGGAGATATCACAAAGTATGCTCTTTTGTTGTTTCCATTGGTTTCAATGCATTTTGGCCTAAAATGAGAATTTGCTGTTTCTGTTAAACACAACATGGGAGAAAAACCATTTCACATCACATTTGTGGATCTTGGTCTTCAACACAATCTGTGAAATTTTGTGCTGTCTGTGTTTGCTACAAGAGGAGTTATCACAAAGATTGCGCTTTTTGTTGTTTCCATTGGTTTCAATGCATTTTGGCCTAAAATGAGCATTTGCTGTTTTCTGTTAAACACAACATGGGAGGAAAACCATTTCACATAACGTTTGTGGGTCTTGGTCTTCAACACAATCTGTGAAATTTTGAGATGTCTGTGTTTGCTACAAGAGGAGATATCACAAACTATGCGCTTTTGTTGTTTCCATTGGTTTCAATGCATTTTGACATAAAACGAGCATTTGCTGTTTTCTCTTAAACGCAACAAGGGAGAAAAACCATTTCACATCACATTTGTGGTTCTTGGTCTTCAACACAATCTGTGAAATTTTGAGCTGTCTGTGTTTGCTACAAGAGGAGATATCACAAAGTATGCTCTTTTGTTGTTTCCATTCGCTTCAATGCATTTTGGTCTAAAACGAGCATTTGCTCTTTTCTCTTAAACGCAATATGGGAGAAAGACAATTTCACATCACATTTGTGGGTCTTGGTCTTCAACACAATCTGTGAAATTTTGAGCTGTCTGTGTTTACTACAAGAGGAGTTATCACGAAGTATGCATTATTGTTGTTTACATTGCTTTCAATGCATCTTGGCCTAAAACGAGCATTTGCTGTTTTCTCTTAAAAGCAACATGGGAGAAAAACCATTTCACATCACATTTGTGGATCTTGGTCTTCAACACAATTTGTGAAATTTTGTGTTGTCTGTGTTTGCTACAAGAGGAGTTATCACAAAGATTGCGCTTTTTGTTGTTTCCATTGGTTTCAATGCATTTTGGCCTAAAATGAGCATTTGCTGTTTTCTGTTAAAAACAAAATGGGAGAAAAACCATTTCACATAACGTTTGTGGGTCTTGGTCTTCAACACAATCTGTGAAATTTTGAGATGTTTGTGTTTGCTACAAGAGGAGATATAACAAACTATGCGCTTTTGTTGTTTCCATTGGTTTCAATGCATTTTGACATAAAACGAGCATTTGCTGTTTTCTCTTAAACGCAACAAGGGAGAAAAACCATTTCACATGACATTTGTGGGTCTTGGTCTTCAACACAATCTGTGAAATTTTGAGCTGTCTGTGTTTGCTACAAGAGGAGATATCACAAAGTATGCGCTTTTGTTGTTTCCATTGGTTTCAATGCGTTTTGGACTAAAACGAGCATTTGCTGTTTTCCCTTAAATGCAACATGGGAGAAAAACCATTTCACATTACATTTGTGGGTCTTCGTCTTCAACACAATCTGTGAAATTAAGAGCTGTCTGTGTTTGCTACAAGAGGAGAGATCACAAAGTATGCGCTTTTGTTGTTTCCATTCGTTTCAATGCATTTTGGTCTAAAATGAGCATTTGCTCTTTTCTCTTAAACGCAACATGGGAGAAAGACAATTTCACATCACATTTGTGGGTCTTGGTCTTCAACACAATCTGTGAAATTTTGAGCTGTCTGTGTTTGCTACAAGAGGAGTTATCACAAAGTATGCATTATTGTTGTCTACATTGCTTTCAATGCATTTTGGCCTAAAACGAGCATTTGCTGTTTTCTCTTAAAAGCAACATGGGAAAAAAAACCATTTCACATCACATTTGTGGGTCTTGGTCTTCAACACAATCTGTGAAATTTTGAGCTGTCTGTGTTTGCTACAAGAGGAGATATCACAAAGTATGCTCTTTTGTTGTTTCCATTGGTTTCAATGCATTTTGGCCTAAAATGAGCATTTGCTGTTTCTTTTAAACACAACATGGGAGAAAAACCATTTCACATCACATTTGTGGATCTTGGTCTTCAACACAATCTGTGAAATTTTGTGCTGTCTGTGTTTGCTACAAGAGGAGATATCACAAAGATTGCGCTTTTGTTGTTTCCATTGGTTTCAATGCATTTTGGCCTAAAATGAGCATTTGCTGTTTTCTGTTAAACACAACATGGGAGAAAAACCATTTCACATAACGTTTGTGTGTCTTGGTCTTCAACACAATCTGTGAAATTTTGAGATGTCTGTGTTTGCTACAAGAGGAGATATCACAAACTATGCGCTTTTGTTGTTTCCATTGGTTTCAATGCATTTTGGTCTAAAACGAGCATTTGCTCTTTTCTCTTAAATGCAACATGGGAGAAAGACAATTTCACATCACATTTGTGGGTCTTGGTCTTCAACACAATCTGTGAAATTTTGAGCTGTCTGTGTTTGCTACAAGAGGAGTTATCACAAAGTATGCATTATTGTTGTTTACATTGCTTTCAATGCATCTTGGACTAAAACGAGCATTTGCTGTTTTCTCTTAAAAGCAACATGGGAGAAAAACCATTGCACATCACATTTGTGGGTCTTGGTCTTCAACACAATCTGTGAAATTTTGAGCTGTCTGTGTTTGCTACAAGAGGAGATATCACAAAGTATGCACTTTTGTTGTTTCCATTGGTTTCAATGCATTTTGGCCTAAAATGAGCATTTGCTGTTTTCTCCTAAATGCAACATGGGAGAAAAACCATTTCACATCACATTTGTGGATCTTGGTCTTCAACACAATCTGTGAAATTTTGTGCTGTCTGTGTTTGCTACAAGAGGAGTTATCACAAAGATTGCGCTTTTTGTTGTTTCCATTGGTTTCAATGCATTTTGGCCTAAAATGAGCATTTGCTGTTTTCTGTTAAACACAACATGGGAGGAAAACCATTTCACATAACGTTTGTGGGTCTTCGTCTTCAACACAATCTGTGAAATTTTGAGATGTCTGTGTTTGCTACAAGAGGAGATATCACAAACTATGCGCTTTTGTTGTTTCCATTGGTTTCAATGCATTTTGACATAAAACGAGCATTTGCTGTTTTCTCTTAAACGCAACAAGGGAGAAAAACCATTTCAAATGACATTTGTGGGTCTTGGTCTTCAACACAATCTGTGAAATTTTGAGCTGTCTGTGTTTGCTACAAGAGGAGATATCACAAAGTATGCGCTTTTGTTGTTTCCATTGGTTTCAATGCATTTTGGACTAAAACGAGCATTTGCTGTTTTCCCTTAAATGCAACATGGGAGAAAAACCATTTCACATTACATTTGTGGGTCTTCGTCTTCAACACAATCTGTGAAATTAAGAGCTGTCTGTGTTTGCTACAAGAGGAGAGATCACAAAGTATGCGCTTTTGTTGTTTCCATTCGTTTCAATGCATTTTGGTCTAAAATGAGCATTTGCTGTTTTCTGTTAAACACAACATGGGAGGAAAACCATTTCACATAACGTTTGTGGGTCTTCGTCTTCAACACAATCTGTGAAATTTTGAGATGTCTGTGTTTGCTACAAGAGGAGATATCACAAACTATGCGCTTTTGTTGTTTCCATTGGTTTCAATGCATTTTGACATAAAACGAGCATTTGCTGTTTTCTCTTAAACGCAACAAGGGAGAAAAACCATTTCACATGACATTTGTGGGTCTTGGTCTTCAACACAATCTGTGAAATTTTGAGCTGTCTGTGTTTGCTACAAGAGGAGATATCACAAAGTATGCGCTTTTGTTGTTTCCATTGGTTTCAATGCGTTTTGGACTAAAACGAGCATTTGCTGTTTTCCCTTAAATGCAACATGGGAGAAAAACCATTTCACATTACATTTGTGGGTCTTCGTCTTCAACACAATCTGTGAAATTAAGAGCTGTCTGTGTTTGCTACAAGAGGAGAGATCACAAAGTATGCGCTTTTGTTGTTTCCATTCGTTTCAATGCATTTTGGTCTAAAATGAGCATTTGCTCTTTTCTCTTAAACGCAACATGGGAGAAAGACAATTTCACATCACATTTGTGGGTCTTGGTCTTCAACACAATCTGTGAAATTTTGAGCTGTCTGTGTTTGCTACAAGAGGAGTTATCACAAAGTATGCATTATTGTTGTCTACATTGCTTTCAATGCATTTTGGCCTAAAACGAGCATTTGCTGTTTTCTCTTAAAAGCAACATGGGAAAAAAAACTATTTCACATCACATTTGTGGGTCTTGGTCTTCAACACAATCTGTGAAATTGTGTGCTGTCTGTGTTTGCTACAAGAGGAGATATCACAAAGTATGCACTTTTGTTGTTTCCATTGGTTTCAATGCATTTTGGCCTAAAATGAGCATTTGCTGTTTTCTCTTAAATGCAACATGGGAGAAAAACCATTTCACATCACATTTGTGGATCTTGGTCTTCAACACAATCTGTGAAATTGTGTGCTGTCTGTGTTTGCTACAAGAGGAGTTATCACAAAGATTGCGCTTTTTGTTGTTTCCATTGGTTTCAATGCATTTTGGCCTAAAATGTGCATTTGCTGTTTTCTGTTAAACACAACATGGGAGAAAAACCATTTCACATAACGTTTGTGGGTCTTGGTCTTCAACACAATCTGTGAAATTTTGAGATGTCTGTGTTTGCTACAAGAGGAGATATCACAAAGTATGAGCTTTTGTTGTTTCCATTCATTTCAATGCATTTTGGCCTAAAACGAGCATTTGCTGTTTTCTCTTAAACGCAACAAGGGAGAAAAACCATTTCACATCACTTTTGTGGGTCTTGATCTTCAACACATCCCGTGAAATTTTGAGCTGTCTGTGTTTGCTACAAGAGGAGATATCACAAAGTATTCGCTTTTGTTGTTTCCATTGCTTTCAATGCATTTTGGCCTAAAACGAGCATTTGCTGTTTTCTCTTAAATGCAACATGGGAGAAAAATCATTTCGCAACACGTTTGTGGGTCTTTGTCTTCAACACATCCAGTGAAATTTTGAGATGTCTGTGTTTGCTACAAGAGGAGTAATCACAAAGTATGCGCTTTTGTTGTTTCCATTGGTTTCAATGCATTTTGGCCTAAAATTAGCATTTGCTGTTTTCTCTTAAATGCAAGATGGGAGAAAAACCATTTCACATCACATTTGTGGATCCTGGTCTTCAACACAATTTGTGAAATTTTGTGTTGTCTGTGTTTGCTACAAGAGGAGATATCACAAAGATTGCGCTTTTTGTTGTTTCCATTGGTTTCAATGCATTTTGGCCTAAAATGAGCATTTGCTGTTTTCTGTTAAACACAACATGGGAGAAAAACCATTTCACATAACGTTTGTGGGTCTTGGTCTTCAACACAATCTGTGAAATTTTGAGCTGTCTGTGTTTGCTACAAGAGGAGATATCACAAAGTATGCGCTTTTGTTGTTTCCATTGGTTTCAATGCATTTTGGACTAAAACGAGCATTTGCTGTTTTCCCTTAAATGCAACATGGGAGAAAACCATTTCACATTACATTTGTGGGTCTTCGTCTTCAACACAATCTGTGAAATTAAGAGCTGTCTGTGTTTGCTGCAAGAGGAGATATCACAAAGTATGCGCTTTTGTTGTTTCCATTCGTTTGAATGCATTTTGGTCAAAAATGAGCATTTACTCTTTTCTCTTAAATGCAACATGGGAGAAAGAAAATTTCACATCACATTTGTGGGTCTTGGTCTTCAACACAATCTGTGAAATTTTGAGCTGTCTGTGTTTTCTACAAGAGGAGTTATCACAAAGTATGCATTATTGTTGTTTACATTGGTTTCAATGCATTTTGGCCTAAAACGAGCATTTACTGTTTTCTCTTAAACGCAACATCTGAGAAAAACCATTTCACATCACATTTGTGGGTCTTGGTCTTCAACACAATCTGTGAAATTTTTAGCTGTCTGTGTTTGCTACAAGAGGAGTTATCACAAAGTATGCATTATTGTTGTTTACATTGGTTTCAATGCATTTTGGCCTAAAACGAGCATTTACTGCTTTCTGTTAAACACAACATGGGAGAAAAACCATTTCACATAACGTTTGTGGGTCTTGGTCTTCAACACAATCTGTGAAATTTTGAGATGTCTGTGTTTGCTACAAGAGGAGATATCACAAAGTATGAGCTTTTGTTGTTTCCATTCATTTCAATGCATTTTGACCTAAAACGAGCATTTGCTGTTTTCTCTTAAACGCAACAAGGGAGAAAAACCATTTCACATCACTTTTGTGGGTCTTGATCTTCAACACATCCCGTGAAATTTTGAGCTGTCTGTGTTTGCTACAAGAGGAGATATCACAAAGTATTCGCTTTTGTTGTTTCCATTGCTTTCAATGCATTTTGGCCTAAAACGAGCATTTGCTGTTTTCTCTTAAATGCAACATGGGAGAAAAACCATTTCGCAACACGTTTGTGGGTCTTTGTCTTCAACACATCCAGTGAAATTTTGAGATGTCTGTGTTTGCTACAAGAGGAGTAATCACAAAGTATGCGCTTTTGTTGTCTACATTGCTTTCAATGCATTTTGGCCTAAAACGAGTATTTGCTGTTTTCTCTTAAAAGCAACATGGGAAAAAAACCATTTCACATCACATTTGTGGGTCTTGGTCTTCAACACAATCTGTGAAATTTTGAGCTGTCTGTGTTTGCTACAAGAGGAGATATCACAAAGTATGCTCTTTTGTTGTTTCCATTGGTTTCAATGCATTTTGGCCTAAAATGAGAATTTGCTGTTTCTGTTAAACACAACATGGGAGAAAAACCATTTCACATCACATTTGTGGATCTTGGTCTTCAACACAATCTGTGAAATTTTGTGCTGTCTGTGTTTGCTACAAGAGGAGTTATCACAAAGATTGCGCTTTTTGTTGTTTCCATTGGTTTCAATGCATTTTGGCCTAAAATGAGCATTTGCTGTTTTCTGTTAAACACAACATGGGAGGAAAACCATTTCACATAACGTTTGTGGGTCTTGGTCTTCAACACAATCTGTGAAATTTTGAGATGTCTGTGTTTGCTACAAGAGGAGATATCACAAACTATGCGCTTTTGTTGTTTCCATTGGTTTCAATGCATTTTGACATAAAACGAGCATTTGCTGTTTTCTCTTAAACGCAACAAGGGAGAAAAACCATTTCACATCACATTTGTGGTTCTTGGTCTTCAACACAATCTGTGAAATTTTGAGCTGTCTGTGTTTGCTACAAGAGGAGATATCACAAAGTATGCTCTTTGTTGTTTCCATTCGCTTCAATGCATTTTGGTCTAAAACGAGCATTTGCTCTTTTCTCTTAAACGCAATATGGGAGAAAGACAATTTCACATCACATTTGTGGGTCTTGGTCTTCAACACAATCTGTGAAATTTTGAGCTGTCTGTGTTTACTACAAGAGGAGTTTTCACGAAGTATGCATTATTGTTGTTTACATTGCTTTCAATGCATCTTGGCCTAAAACGAGCATTTGCTGTTTTCTCTTAAAAGCAACATGGGAGAAAAACCATTTCACATCACATTTGTGGATCTTGGTCTTCAACACAATTTGTGAAATTTTGTGTTGTCTGTGTTTGCTACAAGAGGAGTTATCACAAAGATTGCGCTTTTTGTTGTTTCCATTGGTTTCAATGCATTTTGGCCTAAAATGAGCATTTGCTGTTTTCTGTTAAAAACAAAATGGGAGAAAAACCATTTCACATAACGTTTGTGGGTCTTGGTCTTCAACACAATCTGTGAAATTTTGAGATGTCTGTGTTTGCTACAAGAGGAGATATAACAAACTATGCGCTTTTGTTGTTTCCATTGGTTTCAATGCATTTTGACATAAAACGAGCATTTGCTGTTTTCTCTTAAACGCAACAAGGGAGAAAAACCATTTCACATGACATTTGTGGGTCTTGGTCTTCAACACAATCTGTGAAATTTTGAGCTGTCTGTGTTTGCTACAAGAGGAGATATCACAAAGTATGCGCTTTTGTTGTTTCCATTGGTTTCAATGCGTTTTGGACTAAAACGAGCATTTGCTGTTTTCCCTTAAATGCAACATGGGAGAAAAACCATTTCACATTACATTTGTGGGTCTTCGTCTTCAACACAATCTGTGAAATTAAGAGCTGTCTGTGTTTGCTACAAGAGGAGAGATCACAAAGTATGCGCTTTTGTTGTTTCCATTCGTTTCAATGCATTTTGGTCTAAAATGAGCATTTGCTCTTTTCTCTTAAACGCAACATGGGAGAAAGACAATTTCACATCACATTTGTGGGTCTTGGTCTTCAACACAATCTGTGAAATTTTGAGCTGTCTGTGTTTGCTACAAGAGGAGTTATCACAAAGTATGCATTATTGTTGTCTACATTGCTTTCAATGCATTTTGGCCTAAAATGAGCATTTGCTGTTTTCTCTTAAAAGCAACATGGGAAAAAAACCATTTCACATCACATTTGTGGGTCTTGGTCTTCAACACAATCTGTGAAATTTTGAGCTGTCTGTGTTTGCTACAAGAGGAGATATCACAAAGTATGCTCTTTTGTTGTTTCCATTGGTTTCAATGCATTTTGGCCTAAAATGAGCATTTGCTGTTTCTTTTAAACACAACATGGGAGAAAAACCATTTCACATCACATTTGTGGATCTTGGTCTTCAACACAATCTGTGAAATTTTGTGCTGTCTGTGTTTGCTACAAGAGGAGATATCACAAAGATTGCGCTTTTGTTGTTTCCATTGGTTTCAATGCATTTTGGCCTAAAATGAGCATTTGCTGTTTTCTGTTAAACACAACATGGGAGAAAAACCATTTCACATAACGTTTGTGTGTCTTGGTCTTCAACACAATCTGTGAAATTTTGAGATGTCTGTGTTTGCTACAAGAGGAGATATCACAAACTATGCGCTTTTGTTGTTTCCATTGGTTTCAATGCATTTTGGTCTAAAACGAGCATTTGCTCTTTTCTCTTAAACGCAACATGGGAGAAAGACAATTTCACATCACATTTGTGGGTCTTGGTCTTCAACACAATCTGTGAAATTTTGAGCTGTCTGTGTTTGCTACAAGAGGAGTTATCACAAAGTATGCATTATTGTTGTTTACATTGCTTTCAATGCATCTTGGACTAAAACGAGCATTTGCTGTTTTCTCTTAAAAGCAACATGGGAGAAAAACCATTGCACATCACATTTGTGGGTCTTGGTCTTCAACACAATCTGTGAAATTTTGAGCTGTCTGTGTTTGCTACAAGAGGAGATATCACAAAGTATGCACTTTTGTTGTTTCCATTGGTTTCAATGCATTTTGGCCTAAAATGAGCATTTGCTGTTTTCTCCTAAATGCAACATGGGAGAAAAACCATTTCACATCACATTTGTGGATCTTGGTCTTCAACACAATCTGTGAAATTTTGTGCTGTCTGTGTTTGCTACAAGAGGAGTTATCACAAAGATTGCGCTTTTTGTTGTTTCCATTGGTTTCAATGCATTTTGGCCTAAAATGAGCATTTGCTGTTTTCTGTTAAACACAACATGGGAGGAAAACCATTTCACATAACGTTTGTGGGTCTTCGTCTTCAACACAATCTGTGAAATTTTGAGATGTCTGTGTTTGCTACAAGAGGAGATATCACAAACTATGCGCTTTTGTTGTTTCCATTGGTTTCAATGCATTTTGACATAAAACGAGCATTTGCTGTTTTCTCTTAAACGCAACAAGGGAGAAAAACCATTTCACATGACATTTGTGGGTCTTGGTCTTCAACACAATCTGTGAAATTTTGAGCTGTCTGTGTTTGCTACAAGAGGAGACATCACAAAGTATGCGCTTTTGTTGTTTCCATTGGTTTCAATGCATTTTGGACTAAAACGAGCATTTGCTGTTTTCCCTTAAATGCAACATGGGAGAAAAACCATTTCACATTACATTTGTGGGTCTTCGTCTTCAACACAATCTGTGAAATTAAGAGCTGTCTGTGTTTGCTACAAGAGGAGAGATCACAAAGTATGCGCTTTTGTTGTTTCCATTCGTTTCAATGCATTTTGGTCTAAAATGAGCATTTGCTGTTTTCTGTTAAACACAACATGGGAGGAAAACCATTTCACATAACGTTTGTGGGTCTTCGTCTTCAACACAATCTGTGAAATTTTGAGATGTCTGTGTTTGCTACAAGAGGAGATATCACAAACTATGCGCTTTTGTTGTTTCCATTGGTTTCAATGCATTTTGACCTAAAACGAGCATTTGCTGTTTTCTCTTAAATGCAACAAGGGAGAAAAACCATTTCACATCACTTTTGTGGGTCTTGATCTTCAACACATCCCGTGAAATTTTGAGCTGTCTGTGTTTGCTACAAGAGGAGATATCACAAAGTATGCTCTTTTGTTGTTTCCATTCGTTTCAATGCATTTTGGTATAAAACGAGCATTTGCTCTTTTCTCTTAAACGCAACATGGGAGAAAGACAATTTCACATCACATTTGTGGGTCTTGGTCTTCAACACAATTTGTGAAATTTTGAGCTGTCTGTGTTTGCTACAAGAGGAGATATCACAAAGTATGCGCTTTTGTTTCCATTGGCTTCAATGCATTTTAGTCTAAAACGAGCATTTACTCTTTTTTCTTAAAAGCAACATGGGAGAAAAACCATTTCACATCACATTTGTGGGTCTTGGTCTTCAACACAATCTGTGAAATTTTGTGCAGTCTGTGTTTGCTACAAGAGGAGATATCACAAAGATTGCGCTTTTTGTTGTTTCCATTGGTTTCAATGCATTTTGGCATAAAATGAGCATTTGCTGTTTTCTCTTAAAAGCAACATGGGAGAAAAACCATTTCACATCACATTTGTGGATCTTGGTCTTCAACACAATCTGTGAAATTTTGTGCTGTCTGTGTTTGCTACAAGAGGAGATATCACAAAGTATGCACTTTTGTTGTTTCCATTGGTTTCAATGCATTTTGGCCTAAAATGAGCATTTGCTGTTTTCTGTTAAACACAACATCGGAGAAAAACCATTTCACATAACGTTTGTGGGTCTTGGTCTTCAACACAATCTGTGAAATTTTGAGATGTCTGTGTTTGCTACAAGAGGAGATATCACAAAGTATGCGCTTTTGTTGTTTCCATTTGTTTCAATGCATTTTGACCTAAAACGAGCATTTGCTGTTTTCTCTTAAATGCAACAAGGGAGAAAAACCATTTCACATCACTTTTGTGGGTCTTGATCTTCAACACATCCCGTGAAATTTTGAGCTGTCTGTGTTTGCTACAAGAGGTGATATCACAAAGTATTCGCTTTTGTTGTTTCCATTGCTTTCAATGCATTTTGGCCTAAAATGAGCATTTGCTGTTTTCTCTTAAATGCAACATGGGAGAAAAACCATTTCACAACACGTTTGTGGGTCTTGGTCTTCAACACATCCAGTGAAATTTTGAGCTGTCTGTGTTTGCTACAAGAGGAGTAATCACAAAGTATGCGCTTTTGTTGTTTCCATTGGTTTCAATGCATTTTGGCCTAAAATGAGCATTTGCTGTTTTCTGTTAAACACAACATGGGAGAAAAACCATTTCACATAACGTTTGTGGGTCTTGGTCTTCAACACAATCTGTGAAATTTTGAGCTGTCTGTGTTTGCTACAAGAGGAGATATCACAAAGTATGCGCTTTTGTTGTTTCCATTGGTTTCAATGCATTTTGGACTAAAACTAGCATTTGCTGTTTTCCATTAAATGCAACATGGGAGAAAAACCATTTCACATTACATTTGTGGGTCTTGGTCTTCAACACAATTTGTGAAATTTTGTGTTGTCTGTGTTTGCTACAAGAGGAGATATCACAAAGATTGCGCTTTTTGTTGTTTCCATTGGTTTCAATGCATTTTGGCCTAAAATGAGCATTTGCTGTTCTCTGTTAAACACAACATGGGAGAAAAACCATTTCACATAACGTTTGTGTGTCTTGGTCTTCAACACAATCTGTGAAATTATGAGATTCTGTGTTTGCTACAAGAGGAGATATCACAAACTATGCGCTTTTGTTGTTTCCATTGGTTTCAATGCATTTTGACATAAAACGAGCATTTGCTGTTTTCGGTTAAACACAACAAGGGAGAAAAACCATTTCACATCACATTTGTGGTTCTTGGTCTTCAACACAATCTGTGAAATTTTGAGCTGTCTGTGTTTGCTACAAGAGGAGTTATCACAAAGTATGCATTATTGTTGTTTACATTGCTTTCAATGCATCTTGGCCTAAAACGAGCATTTGCTGTTTTCTCCTAAAAGCAACATCGGAGAAAAACCATTGCACATCACATTTGTGGGTCTTGGTCTTCAACACAATCTGTGAAATTTTGAGCTGTCTGTGTTTGCTACAAGAGGAGATATCACAAAGTATGCACTTTTGTTGTTTCCATTGGTTTCAATGCATTTTGGCCTAAAATGAGCATTTGCTGTTTTCTCTTAAATGCAACATGGGAGAAAAACCATTTCACATCACATTTGTGGATCTTGGTCTTCAACACAATCTGTGAAATTTTGTGCTGTCTGTGTTTGCTACAAGAGGAGTTATCACAAAGATTGCGCTTTTTGTTGTTTCCATTGGTTTCAATGCATTTTGGCCTAAAATGAGCATTTGCTGTTTTCTGTTAAACACAACATGGGAGGAAAACCATTTCACATAACGTTTGTGGGTCTTGGTCTTCAACACAATCTGTGAAATTTTGAGATGTCTGTGTTTGCTACAAGAGGAGATATCACAAACTATGAGCTTTTGTTGTTTCCATTGGTTTCAATGCATTTTGACATAAAACGAGCATTTGCTGTTTTCTCTTAAACGCAACAAGGGAGAAAAACCATTTCACATCACATTTGTGGTTCTTGGTCTTCAACACAATCTGTGAAATTTTGAGCTGTCTGTGTTTGCTACAAGAGGATATATCACAAAGTATGCTCTTTTGTTTTTTCCATTCGTTTCAATGCATTTTGGTCTAAAACGAGCATTTGCTCTTTTATCTTAAACGCAACATGGGAGAAAGACAATTTCACATCACATTTGTGGGTCTTGGTCTTCAACACAATCTGTGAAATTTTGAGCTGTCTGTGTTTGCTACAAGAGGAGATATCACAAAGTATGCTCTTTTGTTGTTTCCATTCGTTTCAATGCATTTTGGTCTAAAAAGAGCATTTGCTCTTTTCTCTTAAACGCAACATGGGAGAAAGACAATTTCACATCACATTTGTGGGTCTTGGTCTTCAACACAATTTGTGAAATTTTGAGCTGTCTGTGTTTGCTACAAGAGGAGATATCACAAAGTATGCGCTTTTGTTTCCATTGGCTTCAATGCATTTTAGTCTAAAACGAGCATTTACTCTTTTCTCTTAAAAGCAACATGGGAGAAAAACCATTTCACATCACATTTGTGGGTCTTGGTCTTCAACACAATCTGTGAAATTTTGTGCAGTCTGTGTTTGCTACAAGAGGAGATATCACAAAGATTGCGCTTTTTGTTGTTTCCATTGGTTTCAATGCATTTTGGCATAAAATGAGCATTTGCTGTTTTCTCTTAAAAGCAACATGGGAGAAAAACCATTTCACATCACATTTGTGGATCTTGGTCTTCAACACAATCTGTGAAATTTTGTGCTGTCTGTGTTTGCTACAAGAGGAGATATCACAAAGTATGCACTTTTGTTGTTTCCATTGGTTTCAATGCATTTTGGCCTAAAATTAGCATTTGCTGTTTTCTGTTAAACACAACATCGGAGAAAAACCATTTCACATAACGTTTGTGGGTCTTGGTCTTCAACACAATCTGTGAAATTTTGAGATGTCTGTGTTTGCTACAAGAGGAGATATCACAAAGTATGCGCTTTTGTTGTTTCCATTTGTTTCAATGCATTATGACCTAAAACGAGCATTTGCTGTTTTCTCTTAAATGCAACAAGGGAGAAAAACCATTTCACATCACTTTTGTGGGTCTTGATCTTCAACACATCCCGTGAAATTTTGAGCTGTCTGTGTTTGCTACAAGAGGAGATATCACAAAGTATGCTCTTTTGTTGTTTCCATTCGTTTCAATGCATTTTGGTCTAAAACGAGCATTTGCTCTTTTCTCTTAAACGCAACATGGGAGAAAGACAATTTCACATCACATTTGTGGGTCTTGGTCTTCAACACAATTTGTGAAATTTTGAGCTGTCTGTGTTTGCTACAAGAGGAGATATCACAAAGTATGCGCTTTTGTTTCCATTGGCTTCAATGCATTTTAGTCTAAAACGAGCATTTACTCTTTTCTCTTAAAAGCAACATGGGAGAAAAACCATTTCACATCACATTTTGTGGGGGTCTTGGTCTTCAACACAATCTGTGAAATTTTGTGCAGTCTGTGTTTGCTACAAGAGGAGATATCACAAAGATTGCGCTTTTTGTTGTTTCCATTGGTTTCAATGCATTTTGGCATAAAATGAGCATTTGCTGTTTTCTCTTAAAAGCAACATGGGAGAAAAACCATTTCACATCACATTTGTGGGTCTTGGTCTTCAACACAATCTGTGAAATTTTGAGCTGTCTGTGTTTGCTACAAGAGGAGATATCACAAAGTATGCACTTTTGTTATTTCCATTGGTTTCAATGCATTTTGGCCTAAAATGAGCATTTGCTGTTTTCTGTTAAACACAACATGGGAGAAAAACCATTTCACATAACGTTTGTTGTTCTTGGTCTTCAACACAATCTGTGAAATTTTGAGATGTCTGTGTTTGCTACAAGAGGAGATATCACAAACTATGCGCTTTTGTTGTTTCCATTGGTTTCAATGCATTTTGACATAAAACGAGCATTTGCTGTTTTCTCTTAAACGCAACAAGGGAGAAAAACCATTTCACATCACATTTGTGGTTCTTGGTCTTCAACACAATCTGTGAAATTTTGAGCTGTCTGTGTTTGCTACAAGAGGAGATATCACAAAGTATGCTCTTTTGTTGTTTCCATTCGTTTCAATGCATTTTGGTCTAAAACGAGCATTTGCTCTTTTCTCTTAAACGCAACATGGGAGAAAGACAATTTCACATCACATTTGTGGGTCTTGGTCTTCAACACAATTTGTGAAATTTTGAGCTGTCTGTGTTTGCTACAAGAGGAGATATCACAAAGTATGCGCTTTTGTTTCCATTGGCTTCAATGCATTTTAGTCTAAAACGAGCATTTACTCTTTTCTCTTAAAAGCAACATGGGAGAAAAACCATTTCACATCACATTTGTGGGTCTTGGTCTTCAACACAATCTGTGAAATTTTGTGCAGTCTGTGTTTGCTACAAGAGGAGATATCACAAAGATTGCGCTTTTTGTTGTTTCCATTGGTTTCAATGCATTTTGGCATAAAATGAGCATTTGCTGTTTTCTCTTAAAAGCAACATGGGAGAAAAACCATTTCACATCACATTTGTGGATCTTGGTCTTCAACACAATCTGTGAAATTTTGTGCTGTCTGTGTTTGCTACAAGAGGAGATATCACAAAGTATGCACTTTTGTTGTTTCCATTGGCTTTCAATGCATTTTGGCCTAAAACTAGCATTTGGTGTTTTCTGCTTAAACACAACATGGGTGAAAAAACATTTCACATCACAGTTTGTGGGTCTTGGTCTTCAACACATTCAGTGAAATTTTGAGCTGTCTGTGTTTGCTACAAGAGGAGATATCACAAAGTATGCGCTTTAGTTGTTTCCATTTGCTTTCAATGCATTTTGGCCTAAAACGAGCATTTGCTGTTTTCTCTTAAACTGCAACATGGGAGAAAAAACCATTTCACATCACTTTTGTGGGTCTTGATCTTCAACACATTCGTGAAATTTTGAGCTGTCTGTGTTTGTTACAAGAGGAGATATCACAAAGTATGATCTTTTGTTGTTTCCATTGCTTTCAATGCATTTTGGTCTAAAACGAGCATTTGCTCTTTTCTCTTAAACGCAACATGGGAGAAAAGACCATTTCACATCACATTTGTGGAGTCTTGGTCTTCAACACAATTTCGTGAAATTTTGAGCTGTCTGTGTTTGCTACAAGAGGAGATATCACAAAGTATGCGCTTTTGTTTCCATTGGCTTCAATGCATTTTAGTCCTAAAACGAGCATTTGCTCTTTTCTCTTAAACGCAACATGGGAGAAAAAACATTTCACATCACATTTGTGGGTCTTGGTCTTCAACACAATCTGTGAAATTTTGAGCTGTCTGTGTTTGCTACAAGAGGAGATATCACAAAGTATTGCGCTTTTTGTTGTTTCCATTGGCTTTCAATGCATTTTGGCCTAAAACTGAGCATTTGCTGCTTTTCTCTTAAAGCAACATGGGAGAAAAACCATTTCACATCACATTTGTGGGTCTTGGTCTTCAACACATTCAGTGAAATTTTGAGCTGTCTGTGTTTGCTACAAGAGGAGATATCACAAAGTATGCGCTTTTGTTGTTTCCATTGCTTTCAATGCATTTTGGCCTAAAACAAGCATTTGCTGTTTTCTCTTAAATGCAACATGGGAGAAAAAACATTTCACATCACATCTGTGGGTCTTGGTCTTCAACACATTTGGTGAAATTTTGAGCTGTCTGTGTTTGCTACA
>JAUIMM010002457.1:0-49165 GCA_031769625.1 Taudactylus pleione
CACCACATTCTATACTATGTACCACTATACACCTACATTCTATACTATGTATCACTATACATCATATTCTATATACCACTATACACCATATTCTAGACTATGTAAAACTATACACCATATTCTAGACTATGTACCACTATACACCATATTCTATACTATGTACCTCTATACACCACATTCTATACTATGTACCACTATACACCACATTCTATACTATGTACCACTATACACCCCATATTCTATACTATGTGCCTCTATACACTATATTCTATATTATGTACCACCATACACCACATTCTATACTATGTACCACTATACAGCTCTACACCACATTCTGTACTATGTACCACTATACACCATATTCTAAACTATGTACCAATATACAGCTCTACACCATATTCTATACTACGTACCACAATAGAGCTCTATACCCTATTCTATACTTTATACCACTATACACCATATTCTATACTTTGTACCACTATACAGCTTTATACCACATTCTATACTATGTACCATTATACAGCTCTAAACCACATTCTATTCTATGTACCACTATACACCATATTCTATACTATGTACCACTATACAGCTGTACACCACATTCTATACTATGTACCACTATACAACATATTCTATTCTATGTAAAACTATACAGCTCTACACCACATTCTATACTATGTACCACTATACACCATATTCTATACTATGTACCACTATACAGCTCTACACCACATTCTATACTATGTACCACTATACTCCATATTCTATGTACCACTATACACCACATTCTAGACTATGTACCATTATACACCATATTCTATACTATGTAACTCTATACACCATATTCTATACTATGTACCTCTATACACCATATTCTATACTATATACCACTATACACCAAATTCTATACTATATACCACTATACACCTCTACACCACATTCTATACTATGTACCATTATACAGCTTTACACCACATTCTATACTATGTACCACTATACATCATTTTCTATGTACCACTATACACCATATTCTATACTATGTACCTCTATACACCATAATCTATACTATATACCACTATACACCACATCCTATACTATGTACCATTATACAGCTCTACACCACATTCTATGCTATGTACCACTATACACCATATTCTGTACTATGAACCACTATACAGCTCTACACTATATTCTATACTATTTACCACTTTACACCATATTATATACTATGTAGCACTATACACCTCCTCAACAGCATATTCTATGCTATGTACCACTATACAGCTCTATACCACATTCTATACTATGTACAACTGTACAGCTCTACACCATATTCTATACTATATACTACTATAGACCACATTCTATACTAAGTACCACTATACACAATATTCTATACTATGTAGCACTATACACAACATTCTATACTATGTAACACTATACAGCTCTACACCATATTCTATAATATTTACCTCTATACACCATATTCTGTACTTTGTACCACTATACACCATATTCTATACTATGTACCACAAATCAGCTCTACACCATATTCTAAACTATGTACCACTATACTGCTGTACACCATATTCTGTACTATGTACCACTATACAGCTCTACACCATAATCTTTACTATGTACCACTATACACCATATTCTATACTATGTACCACTTTTCACCATATTCTATACTATGTACCACTATACACCACATTCTATACTATGTACCTTTATACACCATATTTTATACTATGTACCTCTATACACCATATTCTATACTATATACCGCTATACACCATATTCTATACTATATACAACTATACAGCTCTACCCCCATTTTCTAAACCGTATACCACTATACACCATATTCTATACTATGAACCACTATACAGCTCTCCACCATATTCTATACTATATATCACTATACACCATATTCTATACTATGTACCACTTTACAGGTCTATTCCACTTTCTATATTGTGTACCACTATACAGCTCTTCACTATATTCTATACTATATACTACTATACACCACATGCTATACAATGGACCACTATACAGCTCTACACCACATTCTATACTATGTACCACTGTACACCATATTCTAGACTATGTACCACTATAAACCATATTCTATACTATAAACAACTATACAGCTCACCCCATATTCTATATTATGTACCTCTATACACTATAATTTATACTATGTACCACTATACACCACATTCTATACTATGTAGCATTATACACCATATTCTATACTATGTACTGCTATACAACATTTTCTATACTATGAACCACTATACAGCTCTACACCATATTCAATACTATGTACCACTATTCCCCCTCTACACCATATTCTATACTATGTACAACTATACAGCTCTACACCATATTATATACTATATACTACTATACACCACATTCTATACTATGTACCATTATACAGCTCTACACCACATTATATACTATGTACCACTGTACTCCATATTCTATACTATGTACCACTATACACCACATTCTAGCTATGTACCACTATACACCATATTCTATACTATGTACCACTATACACCACATTCTATACTATGTACCATTATACAGCTCTAAATCACATTATATACTATGTACCACTATACACCACATTCTATACTATGTACCATTATACAGCTCTACACCACATTCTATAATATGTACCACTATACACCATATTCTATACTATGTACCACGATACAGCTCTACACCACATTCTATACTATGTACCACTATACATCATATTCTATGTACCACTATACCCCACATTCTAGACTATGTACCACTATTCACCATATTCTATACTATGTACCTCTATACACCATAATTTATACTATGTACCACTATACACCACATTCTATACTATGTAGCACTATACACCATATTCTATACTTTGTACATCTATACACCATATTCTATACTGTGTACCACTATACACCATATTCTATACTATGTACAACAATACACCATATTCTATACTATTTACAACTATATAACATATTCTATACTATATTCCGCTATACACCATATTTTATACTATGTACCACTATACAACACATTCTATACTATGTAGCACTATACACCATATTCTATACTATGTACCTCTATACACCATATTCTATACTATGTACCAGTATACATCTCTACACCACATTCTATACTGTGTTCCTCTATACACCATATTCTATACTATGTACCAATATATAGCTCTACACCAAATACTATACTATGTACCGCTATATCACCACATTCTATACTTTGTACCCACTATACACCCATATTCTATACTATGTTCCTCCTATACACCACATTCTATACTATGTACCACTATACACCATATTCTATACTATGTATCACAATACACCATATTCTATACTATGTACCACTATACACCATATTCTATACTATGTACCACTATACACACCATATTCTATACTATGTACCTCTATACACCATTTTCTATACTATTTACCAATATACCATATTGCTTACTATATTCCGCTTTACACCAAATTTTATACTATGTACCACTATACAACACATTCTATACTATGTAGCACTATACACCATATTCTATACTATGTACCTCTATACACCATATTCTATACTATGTACGACTATACACCATATTCTATACTATGTACCACAATACACCATATTCTATACTATGTACCACTATACATCTCTACACCACATTCTATACTATGTTCCTCTCTACACCATATTCTATACTATGTACCACTATACAGCTCTACACCATATTCTATACTATATACTACTATACACCACATGCTATACTATTTACCACTATACAGCATATTCTATACTATGTAGCCCTATACACCACATTCTATACTATGTACCACTATACAGCTCTACACCACATTCTATACTATGTACCACTACACACCATATTCTATACTATGTACCACTATAAAACCATATTCTTTACTATAAACAACTATACAGCTCACCCCATATTCTATACTATGTACCTCTATACACCATAATTTATACTATGTACCACTATACACCACATTCTATACTATGTAGCACAATACACCATATTCTATACTATGTACCACTATACAGCTCTACACCACATTCTATACTATGTACCACTATACATCATATTCTATACTATGTACCACTGTTCACCTCTACACCATATTCTATACTATGTACCACTATACAGCTCTACTCCATATGCTATACTATATACTACTATACACCACATTCTATACTATGTACCACTATACACCATTTTCTATTAAATGTAACACTATACACCACATTCTATTACTATGTACCATTATACAGCTCTACACCAAATAATATACTATGTACTACTATACACCATAATTTATACTATGTACCACTATACACCACATTCTATACTATGTAGCACTATACACCATATTCTATACTATGCACATCTATACACCATATTCTATACTGTGTTCCACTATACACAATATTCTATACTATGTACAACAATACACCATACTCTATACTATTTACAACTATATGCCATATTCTATACTATATTCCGCTATACACCATATTTTATACTATGTACCACTATACAACACATTGTATACTATGTAGCACTATACACCATATTCTATACTATGTACCTCTATACACCATATTCTATACTTTGTACTACTATACACCATATTCTATACTATGTAACACAATACATCTCTAAACCACATTCTATACTATGTTCCTCTATACACCATATTCTATACTATGTACCTCTATATAGCTCTACAACAAATTCTATACTATGTACCACTATACACCACATTCTATACTATGTACCACTATACACCATATTCTATACTATGTACCTCTATACACCATATTCTATACTATATACCACTATACATCATATTCTATACTATGTATCACAATACACCATATTCTATACTATGTACCACTATACACCATATTCTATACTATGTACCACTATACACACCATATTCTATTCTATGTACCTCTATACACCATTTTCTATACTATTTACCACTATATACCATATTCTATACTATATTCCGCTATTACACCATATTTTATACTATGTACCACTATACAAACACATTCTATACTATGTAGCACTATACACCATATTCTACACTATGTTACCTCTATACACCATATTCTATACTATGTACGACTATACACCATATTCTATACTATGTACCACAATACACCATATTCTATAATATGTACCACTATACATCTCTACACCACATTCTATACTATGTTCCTCTATACACCATATTCTATACTATGTACCACTATATAGCTCTACACCACATTCTATACTGTGTACCTCTATACACCATATTCTATACTATGTACCACTATACACCATATTCTATACTATGTATCACAATACACCATATTCTATACTATGTACCACTATACACCATATTCTATACTATGTACCACTATACACACCATATTCTATACTATGTACCTCTTTACACCATTTTCTGTACTATGTACCACAGTACACCATATTCTATGCAATGTAGCACAATACAGCTTTATACCATATTCTATACTATGTACCACAGTACAGCTCTACACCATATTCTATACTATGTACCACTATACAGGTCTACACCAAATTCTATACTATGTACCACTATACACCATATTCTATTCTATATACCTCTATACACCTTATTCTATACTATGTACCTCTATACACCATATTCTATACTGTGTACCACTATATACCATATTCTACACTATATACCGCTATACACAATATTCTATACTATGTACCACTATACACCATATTCTATACTATGTACCACAATACACCATATTCTATAATATTTACCTCTATACACCATATTCTGTTCTTTGTACCACTATACACCATATTCTATACTATGTACCACAAAACAGCTCTACACTATATTCTATAAAAATGTAAAACTATACTGGTCTACACCATATTCTGTACTATTTACCACTATACAGCTCTACACCATAATCTTTACTATGTACCACTATACACCATATTCTATACTACACCATATTCTATACTATGTACCACTATCCACCATATTCTATACTATGTATCACAATACACCATATTCTATACTATGTACCACTATACACACCATATTCTATACTATCTACCTCTATACACAATTTTCTACACTAAGTACCACTATACACCATATTCTATGCTATGTAGCACAATACAGCTCTACACCATATTCTATACTATGTACCACAATACAGCTCTACACCATATTCTATACTATGTACCACTATACAGGTCTACACCAAATTCTATACTATGTACCACTATACACCATATTCTATACTATGTACCTCTATACACCATATTCTATACTGTGTACCACTATACACCACATTCTAGCTATATACCACTATACACCATATTCTATACTATGTATCACAATACACCATATTCTTTACTATGTACCACTATACACACCATATTCTATACTATGTACCTCTATACACCATTTTCTACACTATGTACCACTATACACCATATTCTATGCTATGTAGCACAATACAGCTCTGCACCATATTCTATACTATGTACCACAATACAGCTCTACACCATATTCTATACTATGTACCACTATACAGGTCTACACCAAATTCTATACTATGTACCACTATACACCTTATTCTTAACTATGTACCTCTATACACCATATTCTATACTGTGTACCACTATATATCATATTCTATACTATATACCGCTATACACCATATTTTATACTATGTACCACTATACAACACATTCTATACTATGTAGCACTATATACCATATTCTATACTATATACCTCTATACACCATATTCTATACTATGTACCACTATACACCATATTCTATACTATGTACCACAATACACCATATTCTATAATATTTACCTCTATACACCATATTCTGTTCTTTGTACCACTATACACCATATTCTATACTATGTACCACAAAACAGCTCTACACTATATTCTAAAAAATGTAAAACTATACTGCTCTACACCATATTCTGTACTATGTACCACTATACACCATATTCTATACTATGTACCACTTTTCACCATATTTTATACTATGTACCACTATACACCACATTCTATACTATGTACCTCTATACACTATATTTTATACTATGTACCTCTATACACCATAATCTATACTATATACCACTATACACCATATTCTATACTATATACAACTATACAGCTCTACCCCATTTTCTAAACTGTGTACCACTATACACCATATTCTATACTATGAACCACTATACAGCTCTACACCATATTCTATACTATATATCACTATACACCATATTCTATACTATGTACCACTTGACAGGTCTATTCCACTTTCTATATTGTGTACCACTATACAGCTCTACACCATATTCTATACTACATACTACTATACACCACATGTATACTATGTACCACTATACAGCTCTACACCACATTCTATACTATGTACCACTATACACCATATTCTATACTATGTACCACTATAAACCATATTCTATACTATAATCAACTATACAGCTCACCCCATATTCTATATTATATACCTCTATACACCATAATTTATACTATGTACCACTATACAACACATTCTATACTATGTAGCACTATATACCATATTCTATACTATGTACCTCTATACACCATATTCTATACTATGTACCACTATACACCATATTCTATACTATGTACCACAATACACCATATTCTATAATATTTACCTCTATACACCATATTCTGTACTTTGTACCACTATACACCATATTCTATACTATGTACCACAAAACAGCTCTACACCATATTCTAAACTATGTACCACTATACTGCTGTACACCATATTCTGTACTATCTACCACTATACAGCTCTACACCATAATCTTTACTATGTACCACTATACACCATATTCTATACTATGTACCACTTTTCACCATATTCTATACTATGTACCACTATACACCACATTCTATACTATGTACCTCTATACACCATATTTTATACTATGTACCTCTATACACCATATTCTATACTATATACCACTATACACCATATTCTATACTATATACAACTATACAGCTCTACCCCATTTTCTAAACTGTATACCACTATACACCATATTCTATACTATGAACCACTATACAGCTCTACACCATATTCTATTCTATATATCACTATACACCATATTCTATACTATGTACCACTATACAGCTCTACACCACATTCTATACTATGTACCACTATACACCATATTCTAGACTATGTACCACTATAAACCATATTCTATACTATAAAAAACTATACAGCTCACCCCATATTCTATATTATGTACCTCTATACACTATAATTTATACTATGTACCACTATACACCACATTCTATACTATGTAGCATTATACACCATATTCTATACTATGTACTGCTATACAACATTTTCTATACTATGAACCACTATACAGCTCTACACCATATTCTATACTATATACCACTATACACCATATTCTATACTATGTACCACTATTCCCCTCTACACCATATTCTATACTATGTACAACTATACAGCTCTACACCATATTATATATTATATACTACTATACACCACATTCTATACTATGTACCATTATACAGCTCTACACCACATTATATACTATGTACCACTGTACTCCATATTCTATACTATGTACCACTATACACCACATTCTAGCTATGTACCACTATACACCATATTCTATACTATGTACCACTATACACCACATTCTATACTATGTACCATTATACAGCTCTGAATCACATTATATACTATGTACCACTATACACCACATTCTATACTATGTACCACTATACACCATATTCTTTACTATGTACCACGATACAGCTCTACACCACATTCTATACTATGTACCACTATACATCATATTCTATGTACCACTATACCCCACATTCTAGACTATGTACCACTATTCACCATATTCTATACTATGTACCTCTATACACCATAATTTATACTATGTACCACTATACACCACATTCTATACTATGTAGCACTATACACCATATTCTATACTTTGTACATCTATACACCATATTCTATACTGTGTACCACTATACACCATATTCTATACTATGTACAACAATACACCATATTCTATACTATTTACAACTATATAACATATTCTATACTATATTCCGCTATACACCATATTTTATACTATGTACCACTATACAACACATTCTATACTATGTAGCACTATACACCATATTCTATACTATGTACCTCTATACACCATATTCTATACTATGTACCAGTATACATCTCTACACCACATTCTATACTATGTTCCTGTATACACCATATTCTATACTATGTACCAATATATAGCTCTACACCAAATACTATACTATGTACCGCTATACACCACATTCTATACTTTGTACCACTATACACCATATTCTATACTATGTACCTCTATACACCATATTCTATACTATGTACCACTATACACCATATTCTATACTATGTATCACAATACACCATATTCTATACTATGTACCACTATACACCATATTCTATACTATGTACCACTATACACACCATATTCTATACTATGTACCTCTATACACCATTTTCTATACTATTTACCAATATACCATATTGCTTACTATATTCCACTTTACACCAAATTTTATACTATGTACCACTATACAACACATTCTATACTATGTAGCACTATACACCATATTCTATACTATGTACCTCTATACACCATATTTTATACTATGTACGACTATACACCATATTCTATACTATGTACCACAATACACCATATTCTATACTATGTACCACTATACATCTCTACACCACATTCTATACTATGTTCCTCTCTACACCATATTCTATACTATGTACCACTATACAGCTCTACACCATATTCTATACTACATACTACTATACACCACATGTATACTATGTACCACTATACAGCTCTACACCACATTCTATACTATGTACCACTATACACCATATTCTATACTATGTACCACTATAAACCATATTCTATACTATAATCAACTATACAGCTCACCCCATATTCTATATTATATACCTCTATACACCATAATTTATACTATGTACCACTATACAACACATTCTATACTATGTAGCACTATATACCATATTCTATACTATGTACCTCTATACACCATATTCTATACTATGTACCACTATACACCATATTCTATACTATGTACCACAATACACCATATTCTATAATATTTACCTCTATACACCATATTCTGTACTTTGTACCACTATACACCATATTCTATACTATGTACCACAAAACAGCTCTACACCATATTCTAAACTATGTACCACTATACTGCTGTACACCATATTCTGTACTATCTACCACTATACAGCTCTACACCATAATCTTTACTATGTACCACTATACACCATATTCTATACTATGTACCACTTTTCACCATATTCTATACTATGTACCACTATACACCACATTCTATACTATGTACCTCTATACACCATATTTTATACTATGTACCTCTATACACCATATTCTATACTATATACCACTATACACCATATTCTATACTATATACAACTATACAGCTCTACCCCATTTTCTAAACTGTATACCACTATACACCATATTCTATACTATGAACCACTATACAGCTCTACACCATATTCTATTCTATATATCACTATACACCATATTCTATACTATGTACCACTATACAGCTCTACACCACATTCTATACTATGTACCACTATACACCATATTCTAGACTATGTACCACTATAAACCATATTCTATACTATAAAAAACTATACAGCTCACCCCATATTCTATATTATGTACCTCTATACACTATAATTTATACTATGTACCACTATACACCACATTCTATACTATGTAGCATTATACACCATATTCTATACTATGTACTGCTATACAACATTTTCTATACTATGAACCACTATACAGCTCTACACCATATTCTATACTATATACCACTATACACCATATTCTATACTATGTACCACTATTCCCCTCTACACCATATTCTATACTATGTACAACTATACAGCTCTACACCATATTATATATTATATACTACTATACACCACATTCTATACTATGTACCATTATACAGCTCTACACCACATTATATACTATGTACCACTGTACTCCATATTCTATACTATGTACCACTATACACCACATTCTAGCTATGTACCACTATACACCATATTCTATACTATGTACCACTATACACCACATTCTATACTATGTACCATTATACAGCTCTAAATCACATTATATACTATGTACCACTATACACCACATTCTATACTATGTACCACTATACACCATATTCTTTACTATGTACCACGATACAGCTCTACACCACATTCTATACTATGTACCACTATACATCATATTCTATGTACCACTATACCCCACATTCTAGACTATGTACCACTATTCACCATATTCTATACTATGTACCTCTATACACCATAATTTATACTATGTACCACTATACACCACATTCTATACTATGTAGCACTATACACCATATTCTATACTTTGTACATCTATACACCATATTCTATACTGTGTACCACTATACACCATATTCTATACTATGTACAACAATACACCATATTCTATACTATTTACAACTATATAACATATTCTATACTTTATTCCGCTATACACCATATTTTATACTATGTACCACTATACAACACATTCTATACTATGTAGCACTATACACCATATTCTATACTATGTACCTCTATACACCATATTCTATACTATGTACCAGTATACATCTCTATACCACATTCTATACTATGTTCCTGTATACACCATATTCTATACTATGTACCAATATATAGCTCTACACCAAATACTATACTATGTACCGCTATACACCACATTCTATACTTTGTACCACTATACACCATATTCTATACTATGTACCTCTATACACCATATTCTATACTATGTACCACTATACACCATATTCTATACTATGTATCACAATACACCATATTCTATACTATGTACCACTATACACCATATTCTATACTATGTACCACTATTACACACCATATTCTATACTATGTACCTCTATACACCATTTTCTATACTATTTACCAATATACCATATTGCTTACTATATTCCACTTTACACCAAATTTTATACTATGTACCACTATACAACACATTCTATACTATGTAGCACTATACACCATATTCTATACTATGTACCTCTATACACCATATTTTATACTATGTACGACTATACACCATATTCTATACTATGTACCACAATACACCATATTCTATACTATGTACCACTATACATCTCTACACCACATTCTATACTATGTTCCTCTCTACACCATATTCTATACTATGTACCACTATACAGCTCTACACCATATTCTATACTATATACTACTATACACCACATGCTATACTATTTACCACTATACAGCATATTCTATACTATGTAGCCCTATACACCACATTCTATACTATGTACCACTATACAGCTCTACACCACATTCTATACTAAGTACCACTACACACCATATTCTATACTATGTACCACTATAAACCATATTCTTTACTATAAACAACTATACAGCTCACCCCATATTCTATACTATGTACCTCTATACACCATAATTTATACTATGTACCACTATACACCACATTCTATACTATGTAGCTCAATACACCATATTCTATACTATGTACCACTATACAGCTCTACACCACATTCTATACTATGTACCACTATACATCATATTCTTTACTATGTACCACTATTCACCTCTACACCATATTCTATACTATGTACCACTTTACAGCTCTACTCCATATGATATACTATATACTACTATACACCACATTCTATACTATGTACCACTATACACCATTTTCTATTAAATGTAACACTATACACCACATTCTATACTATGTACCATTATACAGCTCTACACCAAATAATATACTATGTACCACTATACACCATAATTTATACTATGTACCACTATACACCACATTCTATACTATGTAGCACTATACACCATATTCTATACTATGCACATCTATACACCATATTCTATACTGTGTTCCACTATACACAATATTCTATACTATGTACAACAATACACCATACTCTATACTATTTACAACTATATGCCATATTCTATACTATATTCTGCTATACACCATATTTTATACTATGTACCACTATACAACACATTGTATACTATGTAGCACTATACACCATATTCTGTACTATGTACCTCTATACACCATATTCTATACTTTGTACTACTATACACCATATTCTATACTATGTAACACAATACATCTCTACACCACATTCTATACTATGTTCCTCTATACACCATATTCTATACTATGTACCTCTATATAGCTCTACAACAAATTCTATACTATGTACCACTATACACCACATTCTATACTATGTACCACTATACACCATATTCTATACTATGTACCTCTATACACCATATTCTATACTATATACCACTATACACCATATTCTATACTATGTATCACAATACACCATATTCTATACTATGTACCACTATACACCATATTCTATACTATGTACCACTATACACACCATATTCTATTCTATGTACCTCTATACACCATTTTCTATACTATTTACAACTATATACCATATTCTATACTATATTCCACTATACACCATATTTTATACTATGTACCACTATACAACACATTCTATACTATGTAGCACTATACACCATATTCTATACTATGTACCTCTATACACCATATTCTATACTTTGTACTACTATACACCATACTCTATACTATGTACCACAATACACCATATTCTATACTTTGTACCACTATACATCTCTACACCACATTCTATATTATGTTCCTCTATACACCATATTCTATACTATGTACCTCTATATAGCTCTACAACAAATTCTATACTATGTACCACTATACACCACATTCTATAGAATGTACCACTATACACCATATTCTATACTATGTACCTCTATACACCATATTCTATACTAGGTACCACTATACACAATATTCTATACTATGTATCACAATACACCATATTCTATACTATGTACCACTATACACCATATTCTATACTATGTACCACTATACACACCATATTCTATTCTATATACCTCTATACACCATTTTCTATACTATTTACCTCTATATACCATATTCTATACTATATTCCGCTATACACCATATTTTATACTATGTACCACGATACAACACATTCTATACTATGTAGCACTATACACCATATTCTACACTATGTACCTCTATACACCATATTCTATACTATGTACGACTATACACCATATTCTATACTATGTACCACAATACACCATATTCTATAATATGTACCACTATACATCTCTACACCACATTTTATACTATGTTCCTCTATACACCATATTCTATACTATGTACCACTATATAGCTCTACACCACATTCTATACTGTGTACCTCTATACACCATATTCTATACTATGTACCACTATACACCATTTTTATATACTATGTATCACAATACACCATATTCTAAACTATGTACCACTATACACCATATTCTATACTATGTACCACTATACACACCATATTCTATACTATGTACCTCTTTACACCATTTTCTGTACTATGTACCACTGTACACCATATTCTATGCAATGTAGCACAATACAGCTCTATACCATATTCTATACTATGTACCACAATACAGCTCTACACCATATTCTATACTATGTACCACTATACAGGTCTACACCAAATTCTATACTATGTACCACTATACACCATATTCTATTCTATATATCTCTATACACCTTATTCTATACTATGTACCTCTATACACCATATTCTATACTGTGTACCACTATATACCATATTCTACACTATATACCGCTATACACAATATTCTATACTATGTACCACTATACACCATATTCTATACTATGTACCACAAAACAGCTCTACACTATATTCTTAAAAAATGTACCACTATACTGCTCTACACCATATTCTGTACTATGTACCACTATACAGCTCTATACCATAATCTTTACTATGTACCACTATACACCATATTCTATACTATGTACCACTTTTCACCATATTCTATACTATGTACCACTATACACCACATTCTATACTATGTACCTCTATACACTATATTTTATACTATGTACCTCTATACACCATATTCTATACTATATACCACTATACACCATATTCTATACTATATACAACTATACAGCTCTACCCCATTTTCTAAACTGTGTACCACTATACACCATATTCTATACTATGAACCACTATACAGCTCTACACCATATTCTATACTATATATCACTATACACCATATTCTATACTATGTACCACTTGACAGGTCTATTCCACTTTCTATATTGTGTACCACTATACAGCTCTACACCATATTCTATACTACATACTACTATACACAACATGCTATACTATGTACCACTATACAGCTCTACACCACATTCTATACTATGTACCACTATACACCATATTCTATACTATGTACCACTATAAACCATATTCTATACTATAAAGAACTATACAGCTCACCCCATATTCTATATTATATACCTCTATACACCATAATTTATACTATGTACCACTATACAACACATTCTATACTATGTAGCACTATATACCATATTCTATACTATGTACCTCTATACACCATATTCTATACTATGTACCACTATACACCATATTCTATACTATGTACCACAATACACCATATTCTATAATATTTACCTCTATACACCATATTCTGTACTTTGTACCACTATACACCATATTCTATACTATGTACCACAAAACAGCTCTACACCATATTCTAAACTATGTACCACTATACTGCTGTACACCATATTCTGTACTATGTACCACTATACAGCTCTACACCATAATCTTTACTATGTACCACTATACACCATATTCTATACTATGTACCACTTATCACCATATTCTATACTATGTACCACTATACACCACATTCTATACTATGTACCTCTATACACCATATTTTATACTATGTACCTCTATACACCATATTCTATACTATATACCACTATACACCATATTCTATACTATATACAACTATACAGCTCTACCCCATTTTCTAAACTGTATACCACTATACACCATATTCTATACTATGAACCACTATACAGCTCTACACCATATTCTATACTATATATCACTATACACCATATTCTATACTATGTACCACTTTACAGGTCTATTCCACTTTCTATATTGTGTACCACTATACAGCTCTACACCATATTCTATACTACATACTACTATACACCACATGCTATACTATGGACCACTATACAGCTCTACACCACATTCTATACTATGTACCACTATACACCATATTCTAGACTATGTACCACTATAAACCATATTCTATACTTTGTACCACTATACACCATATTCTATACTATGTACCTCTATACACCATATTCTATACTATGTACCACAATACACCATATTCTATACTATGTACCACTATGCACCATATTCTATACTATGTACCACTATACACACCATATTCTATACTATGTACCTCTATACACCATTTTCTATACTATTTACCAATATACCATATTGCTTAATATATTCCGCTTTACACCAAATTTTATACTATGTACCACTATACAACACATTCTATACTATGTAGCACTATACACCATATTCTATACTATGTACCTCTATACACCATATTCTATACTATGTACGACTATACACCATATTCTATACTATGTACCACAATACACCATATTCTATAATATGTACCACTATACATCTCTACACCACATTCTATACTATGTTCCTCTCTACACCATATTCTATACTATGTACCACTATACAGCTCTACACCATATTCTATACTATATACTACTATACACCACATGCTATATTATTTACCACTATACAGCATATTCTATACTATGTAGCCCTATACACCACATTCTATACTATGTACCACTATACAGCTCTACACCACATTCTATACTATGTACCACTACACACCATATTCTATACTATGTACCACTATAAACCATATTCTTAACTATAAACAACTATACAGCTCACCCCATATTCTATACTATGTACCTCTATACACCATAATTTATACTATGTACCACTATACACCACATTCTATACTATGTAGCACAATACACCATATTCTATACTATGTACCACTATACAGCTCTACACCACATTCTATACTATGTACCACTACACATCATATTCTATACTATGTACCACTGTTCACCTCTACACCATATTCTATACTATGTACCACTATACAGCTCTACTCCATATGCTATACTATATACTACTATACACTACATTCTATACTATGTACCACTATACACCATTTTCTATTAAATGTAACACTATACACCACATTCTATACTATGTACCATTATACAGCTCTTCACCAAATAATATACTATGTAACACTATACACCATAATTTATACTATGTACCACTATACACCACATTCTATACTATGTAGCACTATACACCATATTCTATACTATGCACATCTATACACCATATTCTATACTGTGTTCCACTATACACAATATTCTATACTAAGTACAACAATACACCATACTCTATACTATTTACAACTATATGCCATATTCTATACTATATTCTGCTATACACCATATTTTATACTATGTACCACTATACAACACATTGTATACTATGTACCGCTATACACCATATTCTATACTATGTACCTCTAAACACCATATTTTATACTATGTACCACTATACACCATATGCTATACTATGTACCACTATACAGCTCTACACCACATTCTATACTATGTACAACTATACACCATATTCTATACTATGTACCTCTATACACCATATTCTATACTATGTACCATTATACAGCTTTATACAACATTCTATAATATGTACTACTATACGCCACATTCTATACTATAAACCACTATACAGCTCTACACAACATTCTATACTATGTACCACTATACACGATATTCTATACTATGTACCACTATATACCACATTCTATACTATAAACCACTCTACAGCTCTACACAACATTCTATACTATGTACCACTATACACCATATTCTATAAAATGTAACACTATAGACCACATTCTATACTATATACCACTATACACCATATTCTATACTTTGTACCTCTATACATTATGTTCTATACTATGTACCACTATATACCACATTCTATACTATGTACTACTATGCAGCTCTACACCATATTCTATACTATGTACCACTATACATCTCTACACCACATTCTATACTATGTACCACTGTACACCATATTCTTTACTATGTACCACTATACACCACTTTCTATACTATGTACCACTATACAACATATTCTATACTTTGTAATTCTATACACCATATTCTATACTATGTACGACTATACACCATATTCTATACTATGTACCACAATACACCATATTCTATACTATGTACCACTATACATCTCTACACCACATTCTATACTATGTTCCTCTCTACACCATATTCTATACTATGTACCACTATACAGCTCTACACCATATTCTATACTATATACTACTATACACCACATGCTATACTATTTACCACTATACAGCATATTCTATACTATGTAGCCCTATACACCACATTCTATACTATGTACCACTATATAGCTCTACACCACATTCTATACTATGTACCACTACACACCATATTCTATACTATGTACCACTATAAACCATATTCTTTACTATAAACAACTATACAGCTCACCCCATATTCTATACTATGTACCTCTATACACCATAATTTATACTTTGTACCACTATACACCACATTCTATACTATGTAGCACAATACACCATATTCTATACTATGTACCACTATACAGCTCTACACCACATTCTATACTATGTACCACTATACATCATATTCTATACTATGTACCACTATTCACCTCTACACCATATTCTATACTATGTACCACTTTACAGCTCTACTCCATATGATATACTATATACTACTATACACCACATTCTATACTATGTACCACTATACACCATTTTCTATTAAATGTAACACTATACACCACATTCTATACTATGTACCATTATACAGCTCTACACCAAATAATATACTATGTACCACTATACACCATAATTTATACTATGTACCACTATACACCACATTCTATACTATGTAGCACTATACACCATATTCTTTACTATGTACCTCTATACACCGTATTCTCTACTATGAACCACTATACACACCATATTCTATACTATGTACCACAATACACCATATTCTATAATATTTACCTCTATACACCATATTCTGTTCTTTGTACCACTATACACCATATTCTATACTATGTACCACAAAACAGCTCTACACTATATTCTAAAAAATGTTCCACTATACTGCTCTACACCATATTCTGTACTATGTACCACTATACAGCTCTACACCATAATCTTTACTATGTACCACTATACACCATATTCTATACTATGTACCACTTTTCACCATATTCTATACTATGTACCACTATACACCACATTCTATACTATGTACCTCTATACACTATATTTTATACTATGTACCTCTATACACCATATTCTATACTATATACCACTATACACCATATTCTATACTATATACAACTATACAGCTCTACCCCATTTTCTAAACTGTGTACCACTATACACCATATTCTATACTATGAAACACTATACAGCTCTACACCATATTCTATACTATATATCACTATACACCTTATTCTATACTATGTACCACTTGACAGGTCTATTCCGCTTTCTATATTGTGTACCACTATACAGCTCTACACCATATTCTATACTACATACTACTATACACCACATGCTATACTATGTACCACTATACAGCTCTACACAACATTCTATACTATGTACCACTATACACCATATTCTATACTATGTACCACTATAAACCATATTCTATACTATAAACAACTATACAGCTCACCCCATATTCTATATTATATACCTCTATACACCATAATTTATACTATGTACCACTATACAACACATTCTATACTATGTAGCACTATATACCATATTCTATACTATGTACCTCTATACACCATATTCTATACTATGTACCACTATACACCATATTCTATACTATGTACCACAATACACCATATTCTATAATATTTACCTCTATACACCATATTCTGTACTTTGTACCACTATACACCATATTCTATACTATGTACCACAAAACAGCTCTACACCATATTCTAAACTATGTACCACTATACTGCTGTACACCTTGTTCTGTACTATGTACCACTATACAGCTCTACACCATAATCTTTACTATGTACCACTATACACCATATTCTATACTATGTACCACTTTTCACCATATTCTATACTGTGTACCACTATACACCACATTCTATACTATGTACCTCTATACACCATATTTTATACTATGTACCTCTATACACCATATTCTATACTATATACCACTATACACCATATTCTATAATATATACAACTATACAGCTCTACCCCATTTTCTAAACTGTATACCACTATACACCATATTCTATACTATGAACCACTATACAACTCTACACCATATTCTATACTATATATCACTATACACCATATTCTATACTATGTACCATTTTACAGGTCTATTCCACTTTCTATATTGTGTACCACTATACAGCTCTACACCATATTCTATACTATATATTCTATACTATGTACCACAATACAGCTCTACACCATATTCTATACTATGTACCACAATACAGCACTACACCATATTCTATACTATGTACCACTATACAGCTCTACACCACATTCTATACTATGTACCTCTCTACAGCTCTACACCGTATCCTATACTATGTACTACTAAACACCACATTCTATACTATGTACCACTATACAGCTCTACACCATATACAACTATACACCACATTCTATACTATGTACCATTACACCACACTCTATACTATGTACCACTATGTACCACTATACACCACATTCAATACTATGTACCACCATACAGCATATTCTATACTATGTACCTCTATACACCATATTCTATACTATGTACCACTATACACCATATGCTACACTATGTACCACTTTACGGCTCTACTCCACATTCTATACTATACACCACTATACACCATATTCTATACTCATATAAATACTCTATAGTATGTACTACTTTACAACTCTACACCATATTCTATACTATATACCACTATACACCATATTGTATACTATGTACCACTATACAGCTCTACACCATATTCTATACTATGTACCACTATACAGCTCTACCCCATAATCTATACTATAAACCACATTCTATACTATGTACCATTATACAGCTCTACACCACATTCTGTACTTTGTACCACTATATACCACATTCTATACTATGTACTACTACACAGCTCTACACCATATTCTATACTATGTACCACTATACATCTCTAGTCCACATTCTATACTATGTACCACTGTACACCATATTCTATAATATGTACCACTATACACCACATTCTATACTATGTACCACTATAATGCTCTACACCATATTCTATACTATGTACCACTATACACCATATTCTATACTATGTACCACTATACACCACATTCTAGACTATGTAGCACTACACACCATATTCTATGTACCACTTTACACCACATTCTAGACTATGTACCATTATACACCATATTCTATACTTTGTACCTTTTTACACCATATTCTATACTATTTACCTCAATACCCCATATTCTATACTTAATACCACTATTAACCATATTCTATACAATGTACCACTATACACCATATTCTATACTATATACAACTATACAGCTCTACCCCATATTCTATACTATGTACCACTATACACCATATTCTATACTATGAACCACTATAAAGCTCTACACCATATTCTATACAATTTACCACTATACACCATATTCTATACTATGTACCACTATACACCTCTACACCATATTCTATGCTATGTTCCACTATACAGCTCTATACCACATTCTATACAATGTACAACTGTACAGCTCTACACCATATTCTACACTAGATACTGCTATAGACAACATTCTATACTATGTACCACTATACACCACATTCTATTCTATGTACCACTATACACCATATTCTATACTATGTACCACTATACACCATATACTATACTATGTACCACAATACACCACATTCTATACTATGTACCATTATACAGCTTTACACCACATTCTATACTATGAACCACTATGCAACACATTCTATACTATGTATCACTATACAGCTCTACACCACATTCTATACTATCTACCTCTGTACACCATATTCTATACTATGTACCACTATACAGCGCAACACCAAATTCTACACTATGTACCGCTATACACCATATTCTATACTATGTACCTCTATACACCATATTCTATACAATGTACCACTTTACACCATATTCTATACTATGTACCACAATACACCATATTCTACACTATGTACCACTATACACCGTATTCAATAATATGTACCACTATACACCATATTCTATAATATGTACCTCTATACACCATATTCTATACTATGTATCACTATACACCATATTCTATACTATGTACCACAATACAGCTCTACACCATATTCTATACTATGTACCACAATACAGCACTACACCATATTCTATACTATGTACCACTATACAGCTTTACACCATATTCTATACTATGTACCACTATACACCATATTCTATACTATGTACCACTATACACCATATTCTATACTATGTACCACTATACAGCTCTACACCACATTCTATACTATGTACCTCTCTACAGCTCTACACCGTATCCTATACTATGTACTACTAAACACCACATTCTATACTATGTACCACTATACAGCTCTACACCATATACAACTATACACCACATTCTATACTATGTACCATTACACCACACTCTATACTATGTACCACTATGTACCACTATACACCACATTCAATACTATGTACCACCATACAGCATATTCTATACTATGTACCTCTATACACCATATTCTATACTATGTACCACTATACACCATATGCAACACTATGTACCACTTTACAGCTCTACTCCACATTCTATACTATACACCACTATACACCATATTCTATACTATGTAGCACTATACACCATATTCTATACTACGTACCACTATACAGCTCTACATCATATTCTATGCTATGTATCACTATACAAAATACTCTATAGTATGTACTACTTTACAACTCTACACCATATTCCATACTATATACCACTATACACCATATTGTATACTATGTACCACTATACAGCTCTACACCATATTCTATACTATGTACCACTATACAGCTCTACCCCATAATCTATACTATAAACCACATTCTATACTATGTACCATTATACAGCTCTACACCACATTCTGTACTTTGTACCACTATATACCACATTCCATACTATGTACTACTACACAGCTCTACACCATATTCTAAACTATGTACCACTATACATCTCTAGTCCACATTCTATACTATGTACCACTGTACACCATATTCTATAATATGTACCACTGTACACCACATTATAGACTATGTACCACTATACAACATATTCTATACTATTTACTTCTATACACTATATTGTATACTATGTACCACTATACACCATATTCTATACTATGTTCCATTATACAGCTCTACACCACATTCTATATTATGTACCACTATACACCACATTCTATACTATGTACCATTATATAGCTCTGTACCACATTCTATACTATGTACCACAGTACACCATATTCAATACTATGTACCACTATACAGCTGTACTCCACATTCTATACTATGTACCACTAAACAACATATTCTATGTAACACTATACACCACATTCTAAACTATGTCTGAATATACACCATATTCTATACTATGTACCTCTATACACCATAATTTATACTATTTACCACTATACACCACATTCTATACTATGTAGCACTATACACCATATTCTATACTATGTACCTCTATACACCATATTCTATGCTATGTACCACTATACACCATATTCTATATTAAGTACCACAAAACACCATATTCTACACTATGTACCACTATATACCATATTCTATACTATATACCATTATAAAGCTCTACCCCATATTCTATACCATGTACCACTATACACCATATTCTATACTTTGTACAATACACCATATTCTTTACTATGTACCATTATACACCATATTCTATATACCACTATACACCACATTCTATACTATGTACCACTATACAGCTCTATACCACATTCTAGACTATGTACCACTATACAAGATATTCTATACTATGTACCTCAATACACCATATTCTATACTATGTACCAATCACTATACACCACATTCTTTACTATGTACAGCCATACACCATATTCAATACTTTGTACCTCTATACACTATATTCTATACTATGTACCACTATACAGCTCTAAACCACATTCTATAATATGTACCACTATACACCATATTCTAAACTATGTACCTCTATACACCATATTCTATACTATGTACCACTATTCAGCTCTACACCACATTCTATACTATGTAGCACTATACAGCTCTACACCACATTCTATACTATGTACCACTATACACCATATTCTATACTATGTACCACTATACACCATATTCTATACTATGTACCACTATACACCACGTTCTATACAATGTACCATTATCCAGCTTTATACCACATTCTATAATATGTACCACTACACCACATTCTATACTATATACAACTATACAGCTCTACACGACACTCTATACTATGTTCCTCTATACGCCATATTCTATATTATGTACCACTATACAGCTCTACACCAAATTCTATACTATGTACCACTATAAACCACATTCTATACTATGTACCACTACGCACCATATTCTAAACTGTGTACCTCTATACACCATATTCTATACTATGTACCACTATACACCATATTCTAAACTATGTACCACTATCCAGCTGTACACCACATTCTATACTATGTACCAATATACAGCTCTACACCATATTCTATACTATGTACTACTTTACACTACATTCTATACTATGTACCACTATACAGCACTACACCATATACCACTATACACCACATTATATACTATGTACCAATATACACCATATTCTATACTATGTACCTCTGTACACCATATTCTATACTATGTACCACTATCCACCACATTCTATACTATGTACCAATATACACCATATTCTATACAATGTACCACTATACAGCTCTACACCACATTCTATACTATATACCACTATACACCATATTCTGTAATATGTACCAATATACAGCTCTACACCACATTCTATACTATATACCACTATACACCATATTCTATACTATGTAGCACTATACACCATATTCTATACTATCTACCACTATACAGCTCTACACCATATTCTATGCTATGTATCACTTTACACAATATTATATACTATGTAACACTATAAAGCTCTACACCATATTCTATACTATATACCACTTTACAGCATATTCTATACTATGTACCACTATACAGCTCTACACCACATTCTATACTATGTGCCACTATACAGCTCTACACCATATTCTATACTATGTACCACTATAAACCATATTCTATGTACCACTATACACCACATTCTATACTATGTACCACTATACACCTCTATACCACATTCTAGATTATGTACCACTATACACCATATTCTACACTATGTACCACTATACACCATATTCTATTCTATGTTCCTCTATACACCATATTCTATACTTTGTACCTCTATACACCATATTCTATACTATGTACGACTATACACCACATTCTATACTATGTAGCAATATTCACCATATTCTATACTATGTACCACTATACAGCTCTACACCACATTCTATACTATATACCACTATACACCATATTCTGTAATATGTACCACTATACAGCTCTACACCACATTCTATACTATATACCACTATACACCATATTCTATACTATGTGGCACTATACACCATATTCTATACTATGTACCACTATACAGCTCTACACCATATTCTATGCTATGTATCACTATACACAATATTATATACTATGTACCACTATAAAGCTCTACACCATATTCTATACTATATACCACTATACAGCATATTCTATACTATGTACCACTATACAGCTCTACACCACATTCTATACTATGTGCAACTATACAGCTCTACACCATATTCTATACTATGTACCACTATACAACATATTCTATGTACCACTATACACCACATTCTATACTTTGTACCACTATACACCTCTATACCACATTCTAGATTATGTACCACTATACACCATATTCTACACTATGTACCACTATACACTATATTCTATACTATGTACCACTATACAACATATTCTATACTATATACCACTATACAGGGCTACCCCATATTCTATACCATGTACCACTATACACCATATTCTATACTATGTACTATACACCATATTCTATACTATGTACCACTATCCAGCTGTATACCACATTCTATACTATGTACTACTTTACACTACATTCTGTACTATGTACCACTATACAGCTCTACACCATATACCACTATACACGACATTACATACTATGTAACAATATACACCATATTCTATACTATGTACCTCTATACACCATATTCTATACTATGAACCACTTAACACCACATTCTATACTAAGTAGCAATATACACCATATTCTATACTATGTACCACTATACAGCTCTACACCACATTCTATACTATATACCACTATACACCATATTCTATACTATGTACCACTATACAGCTCTACACCACATTCTATACTATATACCACTTTACACCATATTCTATACTATGTATCACTATACACCATATTCTATACTATGTACCACTATACAGCTCTACACCTTATTCTATACTAAGTATCACTTTACACAATATTATATACTATGTACCACTATAAAGCTCTACATCATATTCTATACTATATACCACTATACAGCATATTCTATACTATGTATCACTATACAGCTCTACACCACATTCTATACTATGTGCCACTATACAGCTCTACACCATATTCTATACTATGTACCACTATACACCATATTCTATGTACCACTATACACCATATTCTATGTACCACTATACACCACATTCTATACTATGTACCACTATACACCATATTCTATACTATGTACCTCTATACACCATATTCTATACTATGTACCACTATACACCATATTCTATACTATGTACCAATATACACCTTATTCTATACTATGTACCACTATACAGCTCTACACCACATTCTATACTATATACCACTATACACCATATTCTGTAATATGTACCACTATACAGCTCTACTCCACATTCTATACTATATACCACTTTACACCATATTCTATACTATGTAGCACCATACACCATATTCTATACTATGTACCACTGTACACCATATTCTATAATATGTACCACTGTACACCACATTCTAGACTATGTACCACTATACAACATATTCTATACTATTTACTTCTATACACTATATTCTATACTATGTACCACTATACACCATATTCTATACTATGTTCCATTATACAGCTCTACACCACATTCTATATTATGTACCACTATACACCACATTCTATACTATGTACCATTATATAGCTCTGTACTGCATTCTATACTATGTACCACAATACACCATATTCAATACTATGTACCACTATACAGCTCTACTCCACATTCTATACTATGTACCACTAAACACCATATTCTATGTAACACTATACACCACATTCTAAACTATGTCTGAATATACACCATATTCTATACTATGTACCTCTATACACCATAATTTATACTATTTACCACTATACACCACATTCTATACTATGTAGCACTATACACCATATTCTATACTATGTACCTCTATACACCATATTCTATGCTATGTACCACTATACACCATATTCTATATTATGTACCACAAAACACCATATTCTTCACTATGTTCCACTATATACCATATTCTATACTATATTCCATTATAAAGCTCTGCCCCATATTCTATACCATGTACCACTATACACCATATTCTATACTATGTACCATTATACACCATATTCTATATACCTCTATACACCACATTCTATACAATGTACCACTATACAGCTCTATTCCACATTCTAGACTATGTACCACTATACACCATATTCTATACTATGTACCACTATACACCATATTCTATACTATGTACTATTCAACATATTCTATATTATGTACCACTATACACCATATTCTATACTATGTACCACTATACAGCTCTACATCATATATTATACAATATACCACTATACACCATATTCTATACTATGTACCACTATACACCATATTCTATACTATGTACCACTATACACCTTATTCTATACCATATTCCACTATACACTATATTCTATACTATGTTGCACTATACACCATATTCTATACTGTATACCACAATACACCATATTCTATGTACCACTATACACCTCTACACCATATTCTATACTATGTACCACTATACAGCTCTATACCACATTCTACACTATGTACCACTATACAGCTCTACACCATATTCTATACTATATACAACTGTACACCATATTCTAAACTTAGTACCACTATACAACATATTCTATACTATGTACTTCTATACACCATATTCTATACTATGTACCACTATACACTACATTCTATACTATGTACCATTATACAGCTCTATACCACATTCTATATTATGTACCACTATACACCACATTCTATACTATGTGCACTATACAGCTCTATACCACATTCTATACTATGTACCACAATACACCATATTCTATACTATGCACCACTATACAGCTCTGAACCACAATCTATACTATGTACCACTAAATACCATATTCTATGTAACACTATATACCACATTCTAGACTATGGGCCTGATTCAGACCCACTCGCGAGTTGCTGTCAGCTCGCAAGTGGGTCGATGTTATGGACTGAGCATGCGCACGACGGAGGGAGCTACGTCGTCAGCATGCGACAGACTCGACGAGTGAAGGAAAGTCCTTCGCTCGTTGTGTCCGATCAAAGGGGGCTTGCTGTCAATGTTGATTGACAGCACGCCCCCTTTGGTGGGCATGCCAGGGGTGTGCCTCCCTGATGGGGGAGTTCCCTCCCTGTCAGTGGGAGTGATTTTGGCTCTGATAGAGCCAAAATCACTCCGGAGCTTGCGGTTGAAAACCTCAACCGCAGGCTCCGGCTCGCAAATTCGATGGTCGCGATGGTCGAGACCATCGCGACGATCACAATGCACGCTCGTATAGCCTGTGGGTGGTGACCCACAGCTATACGAGCGTCCAGGAGGACGCTCCATGAAAATGGAGCCCGGCCCTCATTCAGAGCGTGCGCTCTGCTCAGAGCGTATGGCTCTGAATGAGGGCCTATATCTGACTATACACCATATTCTATACTATGTACCTCTATACACCATAATTTATACTATGTACCACTATACACCACATTCTATACTATGTACCACTATACACCATATTCTTTACTATGTACCACAAAACAACATATTCTATACTATTTTCCACTATATACCATATTCTATACTATAAACCGCTATACACCATATTTTATACTATGTACCAATATAAAGCTCTACCCCATATTCTAAACCATGTACCACTATACACCATATTCTATACTTTGTACAATACACCATATTCTTTACTATGTACCATTATACACCATATTCTATGTACCACTATACACCACATTCTATACTATGTACCACTATACAACATATTCTATACTATATACCACTATGCAGCTCTACCCAATATTCTATACCATGTACCAGTATACACCATATTCTATACTATGTACCACTATACAACATATTCTATACTATATACCACTATAAAGCTCTACCCCATATTCTATACAATGTACCAATATACACCATATTCTATACTATGTACTATACACCATATTCTATACTATATACCACTATACACCATATTCTATACTATGTACCACTATACAGCTCTACATCATATTCTATACAATATACCACTATACACCATATTCTATGCAATGTACCACTATACACCATATTCTGTACTATGTACCACTATACACCATATTCTATACTATATACCAATATACACCATATTCTATACTATGTACCATTATACACCATATTCTATACTATGTACCACTATACACCATATTCTATACTATATACCACTATACAGCTCTACACCATATTCTTTACTGTATACCACTATACACCATATTCTATTCTATGTTCCACTATACACCTCTACACCATATTCTATACTATGTACCACTATACAGCTTTATAGCACATTCTATACTATGTACCACTATACAGCTATACACCATATTCTATACGATATACTACTATACTATTAATTTGTGCTCTACACCACATTCTGTACTTCATACCACTATACACCAAATTCTATACTATGTTGCACTATACACCATATTCTATACTATATACCACTATACAGCTCTACACCCTATTCTATACTATGTTCCACTATAAAGCTCTATACCACATTCTATACTATGTACCACTATACAGCTCTACACCATATTCTATATGATATACTACTATACGCCACATTCTAAACTTAGTACCACAATACACGATATTCCATACTATGTAACACTATACACCACATTCTATACTATGTACCACTATACAGCTCTACACCACATTCTATAATTTGTACCACTATACACCACATTCTATACTATGTACCACTATAAAGCTCTACACCATATTCTATACTATATACTACTATACAACATATTCTAAACTTAATACCACAATACACGATATTCTATACTATGTAACACTATACACCACATTCTATACTATGTATCACTGTACACCACATTCTAGACTATGTACCACTATACAACATATTCTATACTATGTACCACTATACACCACATTCTATACTATCTACCAATATACAGCTCTATACCACATTCTATATTATGTACCACTATACACCACATTCTATACTATGTACCACTATACAGCTCTATACCACATTCTATACTATGTACCACATTACAACATATTCTATACTATGCACCACTATACAGCTCTATACCACATTCTATACTATGTACCACTAAACACCATATTCTATGTAATACTATACACCACATTCTAGACTATGTCTGAATATATACCATATTCTTAACTATGTACCTCTATACACCATAATTTATACTATGTACCACTATACCCCAAATTCTATACAATGTAGCACTAAACACAATATTCTATACTATGTACCTCTATACATCATATTCTATACTATGTACCACTATACACCATATTCTATACTATGTACCACAAAACACCATATTCTATGCTATGTACCACTATACACACCATATTCTATACTATAAACCGCTATACACCATATTTTATACTATGTACCACCATACAACACATTCTATACTATGTACCACTATACAGCTCTACACCATATTCTATACTATGTTCCTCTATACAGCATATTCTATACTATGCACCACTATACACCATATTCTATACTATGTACCACTATACACACCATATTCTATACTATGTACCACTATACACCATATTCTATGCTATGTAGCACAAGACAGCTCTACACCACATTCTATACTATGTACCACTATACACCATATTCTATGTACCACTATACACCACATTCTAGGCTATGTACCACTATACACCATATTCGATACTATGTACCTCTATGCACCATATTCTATACTATGTACCACTATACACCACATTCTATTCTATGTACCATTATACAGCTCTAAATCAAATTCTATAATATGTACCACTATACACCATATTCTATTCTATGTACCACTATACACCACATTCTATTCTATGTACCATTATACAGCTCTAAATCAAATTCTATAATATGTACCACTATACACCATATTCTATACTATGTACCACTATACAGCTCTACACCACATTCTATACTATGTAGCACTATACACCATATTCTATACTATGTACCACAATACACCATATTCTATACTATGTACCTCTATACACCATATTCTATACTGTGTACCACTATACACCATATTCTATACTATGTGCCACAATACACCATATTCTATACTATTTACCACTATATACCATATTCTATACTATATTCTGCTATACACCATATTTTATACTATGTACCACTATACAACACATTCTATACTATGTAGCACTATACACCATATTCTATACTATGTACCTCTATACACCATATTCTATACTATGTACGACTATACACCATATTCTATACTATGTACATCTATACAAAATATTCTATACTATGTACCACTATACACCATATTCTATATTATGTACCACTATAAACCATATTCTATACTATAAACAACTATACAGCTCACCCCATTTTCTATACTATGTACCTCTATACACCATAATTTATACTATGTACCACTATACACCACATTCTATACTATGTAGCACTATAGACCATATTCTATACTATGTACTACTATACACCATTTTCTATGCTATGAACCACTATACAGCTCTACACCATATTCTATACTATATACCACTATACACCATATTCTGTACTATATACCACTATTCACCTCTACACAATATTCTATACTATGTACCACTATACAGCTGTATACCACATTCTATATTATGTACCACTATACAGCTCGACACCATATTCTATACTATGTACCACTATTCACACCATATTCTATACTATGTACCTCTATACACCATTTTCTATACTATGTACCACTATACACCATATTCTATGCTATGTAGCACAATACAGCTCTACACCACATTCTATAGTATGTACCACTATACACCATATTCTATGTACCACTATACACCACATTCTAGGCTATGTACCACTATACACCATATTCTATACTATGTACCTCTATACACCATATTCTATACTATGTACCACTATACACCACATTCTATACTATGTACCATTATACAGCTCTAAATCAAATTCTATACTATGTACCACTATACACCACATTCTATACTATGTACAATTACACAGCTCTACATCACATTCTATAATATGTACCACTATACACCATATTCTATACTATGTACCACTATACAGCTCTACACCACATTCTATACTATGTACCACTATACACCATATTCTATGTACCACTATACACCACATTCTAGACTATATACCACTATACACCACATTCTATACTATGTACCTCTATACACCATAATTTATACTATGTACCACTATACACCACATTCTATACTATGTAGCACTATACACAATATTCTAGACTATATACCACTATACACCATATTCTATACTATGTACCTCTATACACCATATTCTATACTATGTACCACAATACAACACATTCTATACTATGTAGCACTATACACCATATTCTATACTATGTACCTCTATACACCATATTCTATACTATGTACGACTATACACCATATTCTATACTATGTACCACAATACACCAAAATCTATACTATGTTCCACTATACATCTCTACTCCACATTCTATACTATGTTCCTCTATACACCATATTCTATACTATGTACCACTATATAGCTCTACACCAAATTCTATACTATGTACCTCTATACACCATATTCTATACTATGTACCACAATACACCATATTCTATACTATGTACCACTATACATCTCTACACCACATTCTATACTATGTACCTCTATACACCATATTCTATACTATGTAGCACTATATAGCTCTACACCATATTCTATACTATGTACCTCTATACACCATATTCTATACTATGTACCACAATACACCATATTCTATACTATGTACCACTATACATCTCTACACCACATTCTATACTATGTAGCACTATACACCATATTCTATACTATGTACCTCTATACACCATATTCTATGCTATGTACCACTATACACCATATTCTATATTATGTACCACAAAACACCATATTCTTCACTATGTACCACTATATACCATATTCTATACTATATACCATTATAAAGCTCTACCCCATATTCTATACCATGTACCACTATACACCATATTCTATACTATGTACCATTATACACCATATTCTATATACCACTATACACCACATTCTATACATTGTACCACTATACAGCTCTATTCCACATTCTAGACTATGTACCACTATACACCATATTCTATACTATGTACCACTATACACCATATTCTATACTATGTACTATTCAACATATTCTATATTATGTACCACTATACACCATATTCTATACTATGTACCACTATACAGCTCTACATCATATATTATACAATATACCACTATACACCATATTCTATACTATGTACCACTATACACCATATTCTATACTATGTACCACTATACACCTTATTCTATACCATATTCCACTATACACTATATTCTATACTATGTTGCACTATACACCATATTCTATACTGTATACCACAATACACCATATTCTATGTACCACTATACACCTCTACACCATATTCTATACTATGTACCACTATACAGCTCTATACCACATTCTACACTATGTACCACTATACAGCTCTACACCATATTCTATACTTTATACAACTGTACACCATATTCTAAACTTAGTACCACTATACAACATATTCTATACTATGTACTTCTATACACCATATTCTATACTATGTACCACTATACACTACATTCTATACTATGTACCATTATACAGCTCTATACCACATTCTATATTATGTACCACTATACACCACATTCTATACTATGTGCACTATACAGCTCTATACCACATTCTATACTATGTACCACAATACACCATATTCTATTCTATGCACCACTATACAGCTCTGAACCACAATCTATACTATGTACCACTAAATACCATATTCTATGTAACACTATATACCACATTCTAGACTATGGGCCTGATTCAGACCCACTCGCGAGTTGCTGTCAGCTCGCAAGTGGGTCGATGTTATGGACTGAGCATGCGCACGACGGAGGGAGCTCCGTCGTGCGCATGCGCCAGACTCGACGAGCGAAGGAAAGTCCTTCGCTCGTTGTGTCCGATCAAAGGGGGCTTGCTGTCAATGTTGATTGACAGCACGCCCCCTTTGGTGGGCATGCCAGGGGCGTGCCTCCCTGATGGGGGAGTTCCCTCCCTGTCAGTGGGAGTGATTTTGGCTCTGATAGAGCCAAAATCACTCCGGAGCTTGCGGTTGAAAACCTCAACCGCAGGCTCCGGCTCGCAAATTCGATGGTCGCGATGGTCGAGATCATCGCGACGATCACAATGCACGCTCGTATAGCCTGTGGGTGGTGACCCACAGCTATACGAGCGTCCAGGAGGACGCTCCATGAAAATGGAGCCCGGCCCTCATTCAGAGCGTGCGCTCTGCTCAGAGCGTATGGCTCTGAATGAGGGCCTATATCTGACTATACACCATATTCTATACTATGTACCTCTATACACCATAATTTATACTATGTACCACTATACACCACATTCTATACTATGTACCACTATACACCATATTCTTTACTATGTACCACAAAACACCATATTCAATACTATTTTCCACTATATACCATATTCTATACTATAAACCGCTATACACCATATTTTATACTATGTACCAATATAAAGCTCTACCCCATATTCTAAACCATGTACCACTATACACCATATTCTATACTTTGTACAATACACCATATTCTTTACTATGTACCATTATACACCATATTCTATGTACCACTATACACCACATTCTATACTATGTACCACTATACAACATATTCTATACTATATACCACTATGCAGCTCTACCCAATATTCTATACCATGTACCAGTATACACCATATTCTATACTATGTTGTAATGTGGTACATAGTATAGAATGCGGTATAGAGCTGTATAGTGCTACATAGTATAGAAAATGGTGTATAGTGGTATATAGTACAGAAAGTGATGTAGAGCTGTATAGTGGTTAATAGTATAGAATACGGTGAATAGTGGTACAAAGTATAGAATATGGTGTAGACCTGTAAAGTGGTACATAGTATAGAATATGGTGTAGTGCTGTATAGTGGTACATAGTATAGAATATGGTGTAGAGCTGTATTGTGCTACATAGCACAGAATATGGTGTATAGTGGTACATAGTATAGAAAATGGTGTATAGAGGTAAATAGTATAGAATATGGTGTGTATAGTGGTACATAGTATAGAATATGGTGTATAGAGGTACATAGTATAGAATGTGGTGTAGAGATGTATAGTGGTACATAGTATAGAATATGGTGTATTGTGGTACATAGTATAGAATATGGTGTATAGAGGTACATAGTATAGAATATGGTGCAGAGCTATATAGTGCTACATAGTATAGAATATGGTGTATAGAGGTACATAGTATAGAATGTGGTGTAGAGATGTATAGTGGTACATAGTATAGAATATGGTGTATTGTGGTACATAGTATAGAATATGGTGTATAGAGGTACATAGTATAGAATTTGGTGTAGAGCTATATAGTGGTACATAGTATAGAATATGGTGTATAGAGGAACATAGTATAGAATGTGGAGTAGAGATGTATAGTGGAACATAGTATAGATTATAGTGTATTGTGGTACATAGTATAGAATATGGTGTATAGTCGTACATAGTATAGAATATGGTGTATAGAGGTACATAGTATAGAATATGGTGTATAGTGCTACATAGTATAGAATGTGTTGTATAGTGGTACATAGTATAGAATATGGTGTATAGAGGTACATAGTATAGAATATGGTGTATAGTGGTATATAGTCTAGAATATTGTGTATAGTGCTACATAGTATAGAATGTGGTGTATAGTGGTACATAGTATAAATTATGGTGTATAGAGGTACATAGTATAGAATGTGGTGTATAGTGGTATATAGTCTAGAATGTGGTGTATAGTGGTAAATAGAATATGGTGTATAGTGGTACATAGTATAGAATGTGGTGTAGAGCTGTATAGTGGTACATAGTATAGAATATGGTGTATAGTGGTACATATTATAGAATGTGATGTAGAGCTGTGTAATTGTACATAGTATAGAATGTGGTGTATAGTGGTACATAGTATAGAATTAGATTTAGAGCTGTATAATGGTACATAGTATAGAATGTGGTGTATAGTGGTACATAGTATAGAATATGGTGTATAGAGGTACATAGTATAGAATATGGTGTATAGTGGTACATAGCCTAGAATGTGGTGTATAGTGGTACATAGAATATGGTGTATAGTGGTACATACTATAGAATGTGGTGTAGAGCTGTATTGTGCTACATAGCATAGAATATGGTGTATAGTGGTACATAGTATAGAAAATGGTGTATAGAGGTACATAGTATAGAATATGGTGTGAATAGTGGTACATAGTATAGAATATGGTGTCGAGCTGTATAGTGGTACATAATATAGAATGTGGTATACAGCTGTATAGTGGTACATAGTATAGAATATGGTGTAGAGGTGAATAGTGGTATATAGTACAGAATATGGTGTATAGTGGTATATAGTATAGAATATGGTGTAGAGCTGTATAGTGGTTCATAGCATAGAAAATGGTGTATAGTAGTACATAGTATAGAATATGGTCTATAGTGCTACATAGTATAGAATGTGGTGTATAGTGGTACATAGTATAAATTATGGTGTATAGAGGTACATAGTATAGAAAATGGGGTGAGCTGTATAGTTGTTTATAGTATAGAATATGGTTTATAGTGGTACATAATATAGAATATGGTGTATAGTGGTACATAGTATAGAATATTTTGTATAGATGTACATAGTATAGAATATGGTGTATAGAGGTACATAGTATAGAATATGGTGTATAGTGCTACATAGTATAGAATGTGTTGTATAGTGGTACATAGTATAAAATATGGTGTATAGCAGAATATAGTATAGAATATGGTATATAGTGGTAAATAGTATAGAATATGGTGTATTGTGGCACATAGTATAGAATATGGTGTATAGTTGTACACAGTATAGAATATGGTGTATAGAGGTACATAGTATAGAATATGGTGTATTGTGGTACATAGTATAGAATATGGTGTATAGTGCTACATAGTATAGAATGTGGTGTAGAGCTGTATAGTGGTACATAGTATAGAATATGGTGTATAGTGGTACATATTATAGAATTTGATTTAGAGCTGTATAATGGTACATAGTATAGAATGTGGTGTATAGTGGTACATAGTATAGAATATGGTGTATAGAGGTACATAGTATAGAATATGGTGTATAGTGGTACATAGCCTAGAATGTGGTGTATAGTGGTACATAGAATATGGTGTATAGTGGTACATAGTATAGAATGTGGTGTAGAGCTGTATTGTGCTACATAGCATAGAATATGGTGTATAGTGGTACATAGTATAGAAAATGGTGTATAGAGGTATATAGTATAGAATGTGGTGTGTATAGTGGTACATAGTATAGAATATGGTGTATAGTGGTGCATAGTATAGAATATGTATAGAGGAACATAGTATAGAATATGGTGTAGAGCTGTATAGTGGTACATAGTATAGAATGTGTTGTATGGTGGTACATAGTATAAAATATGGTGTATAGCGGTTTATAGTATAGAATATGGTGTGTATAGTGGTACATAGCATAGAATATGGTGTTTTGTGGTACATAGAATAGAATATGGTGTATAGTGGTACATAGTATAGAATATGATGTATAGAGGTACATAGTATAGAATATTGTGTTTAGTGCTACATTGTATAGAATGTGGGGTATAGTGGTACATAGTATAAATTATGGTGTATAGAGGTACATAGTTAAGAATATGGTATATATTCAGACATAGTCTAGAATGTGGTGTATAGTATTACATAGAATATGGTGTTTAGTGGTACATAGTATAGAATGTGGTATAGAGCTGTATAGTGGTGCATAGTATAGAATATGTTGTAATGTGGTACATAGTATAGAATGCGGTATAGAGCTGTATAGTGGTACATAGTATAGAATGTGGTGTATAGTGGTACATAATATAGAATGTGGTATAGAGCTGTATATTGGTAGATAGTATAGAATGTGTTGTATAGTGGTACATAGTATAGAATATGTTGTATAGTGGTACATAGTCTAGAATGTGGTGTACAGTGGTACATAGTATAGAATGTGGTGTATAGTGTTACATAGTATAGAATATCGTGTATTGTGGTATTAAGTTTAGAATATGTTGTATAGTAGTATATAGTATAGAATATGGTGTAGAGCTTTATAGTGGTACATAATATAGAATGTGGTGTATAGTGGTACAAATTATAGAATGTGGTGTAGAGCTGTATAGTGGTACATAGTATAGAATGTGGTGTATAGTGTTACATAGTATGGAATATCGTGTATTGTGGTACTAAGTTTAGAATGTGGCGTATAGTAGTATATCATATAGAATATGGTGTAGAGCTGTATAGTGGTACATAGTATAGAATGTGGTATAGAGCTTTATAGTGGAACATAGTATAGAATAGGCTGTAGAGCTGTATAGTGGTATATAGTATAGAATATGGTGTATAGTGCAACATAGTATAGAATTTGGTGTATAGTGGTATGAAGTACAGAATGTGGTGTAGAGCACAAATTAATAGTATAGTAGTATATCGTATAGAATATGGTGTATAGCTGTATAGTGGTACATAGTATAGAATGTGCTATAAAGCTGTATAGTGGTACATAGTATAGAATATGGTGTAGAGGTGTATAGTGGAACATAGAATAGAATATGGTGTATAGTGGTATACAGTAAAGAATATGGTGTAGAGCTGTATAGTGGTATATAGTATAGAATATGGTGTATAGTGGTACATAGTATAGAATATGGTGTATAATGGTACATAGTATAGAATATGGTGTATATTGGTATATAGTATAGAATATGGTGTATAGTGGTACATAGTACAGAATATGGTGTATAGTGGTACATAGCATAGAATATGGTGTATAGTGGTATATTGTATAGAATATGATGTAGAGCTGTATAGTGGGACATAGTATAGAATATGGTGTATAGTGGTATATAGTATAGAATATGGTGTATAGTACATAGTATAGAATATGGTGTATATTGGTACATGGTATAGAATTATGGGGTAGAGCTTTATAGTGGTATATAGTATAGAATATGTTGTATAGTGGTACATAGTATAGAATATGGTGTATACTGGTACTATGGTATAGAATATTGGGTAGAGCTGCATAGTGGTTATATAGTATAGAATATGTTGTATAGTGGTACATAGTATAGAATGTGGTGTATAGTGGTACATAGAATATGGTGTATAATGGTACATAGTAAAGAATATGGTGTATTGTACAAAGTATAGAATATGGTGTATAGTGGTACATGGTTTAGAATATGGGGTAGAGCTTTATATTGGTACATAGTATAAAATATGGTGTATAGCGGTTTATAGTATAGAATATGGTATATAATGGAAAATAGTATAGAATATGGTGTTTTGTGGTACATAGTAAAGAATATGGTGTATAGTGGTACATAGTATAGAATGTGGTGTATAGTGGTACATAGTATAAATTATGGTGTATAGAGGTACATAGTATAGAATATGGTGTATAGTCAGATATAGGCCCTCATTCAGAGCCATACGCTCTGAGCAGAGCGCACGCTCTGAATGAGGGCCGGGCTCCATTTTCATGGAGAGTCCTTCTGGACGCTCGTATAGCTGTGGGTCACCACCCACAGGCTATACGAGCGTGCATTGTGACTGTCGCGATGATCTCGACCATCGCGACCATCGAATTTGCGAGCCGGAGCCTGCGGTTGAGGTTTTCAACCGCAAGCTCCGGAGTGATTTTGGCTCTATCAGAGCCAAAATCACTCCCACTGACAGGGAGGGAACTCCCCCATCAGGGAGGCACGCCCCCGGCATGCCCACCAAAGGGGGCGTGCTGTCAATCAACATTGACAGCACGCCCCCTTTGATCGGACACAACGAGCGAAGGACTTTCCTTCGCTCGTCGAGTCTGGCGCATGCGCACGACGGAGCTCCCTCCGTCGTGCGCAAGCTCAGTCCATAACATCGACCCACTTGCGAGCTGACAGCAACTCGCGAGTGGGTCTGAATCAGGACCATAGTCTAGAATGTGGTATATAGTGTTACATAGAATATGGTATTTAGTGGTACATAGTATAGATTGTGGTTCAGAGCTGTATAGTGGTGCATAGTATAGAATATGGTGTATTGTGGTACATAGTATAGAATGTGGTATAGAGCTTTATAGTGCACATAGTATAGAATGTGGTGTATAGTGGTACATAATATAGAATGTGGTATAGAGCTGTATAATGGTACATAGTATAGAATGTAGTGTATAGTGGTACATAGTATAGAATATGGTGTATAGAAGTACATAGTATAGAATATGTTGTATAGTGGTACTAAGTTTAGAATATGGTGTACAGTAGTATATAGTATAGAATATGGTGTAGAGCTGTATAGTGGTACATAGTGTAGAATGTGGTATAGAGCTGTATAGTGGTACATAGTATAGAATATGGTGTAGAGGTGTATAGTGGTACATAGAATATGGTGTATTGTGGTATACAGTATAGAATATGGTGTATAGTGCAACATAGTATAGAATATAGTGTATATTGGAATATGGTATAGAATAAGGTGTATAGTGGTACATAGTATAGAATATGGTGTATAGTGGTACATAGTATAGAATATGGTGTATAGTGGTATATTGTATAATATATGATGTAGAGCTGTATAGTGGTACATAGTATAGAATATGGTGTATAGTGGTACATAGTAAAGAATATGGTGTATTGTACAAAGTATAGAATATGGTGTATAGTGGTACATGGTATAGAATATGGGGTAGAGCTTTATAATGGTATATAATATAGAATATGGTATATAGTGGTACATAGTGTAGAATATGGTGTTTTGTGGTACATAATATAGAATATGGTGTATAGTGGTACATAAAATAGAATATGGTGTATAGAGGTACATAGTATAGAATATGGTGTATAGTGCTACATAGTATAGAATGTGGTGTATAGTGGTAAATAGTATAAATTATGGTGTATAGAGGTACATAGTATAGAATATGGTGTATATTCAGACATAGTTTAGAATGTGGTGTATAGTGTTACATAGAATATGGTGTTTAGTGGTACATAGTATAGAATGTGGAGTAGAGCTGTATAGTGGAACATAGTATTGAATATGGTGTATTGTGGTACATAGTATAGAATGCAGTACAGAGCTATATAATGGTACATAGTATAGAATGTGGTGTATAGTGGTACATAATATAGAATGTGGTGTAGAGCTGTATAATGGAACATAGTATAGAATATGGTGTATAGTGGTACATAGTATAGAATATAGTGTATAGAAGTAAATAGTATAGAACATGTTGTATAGTGGTACATAGTCTAGAATATGGTGTACCGTGGTACATATTATAGAATATGGTGTACAGTGGTACATAGTATAGAATATGGTGTATAGTGCTACATAGTATAGAATATGGTGTAAAGTGCTATATAGTATAGAATGTGGAGTAGAGCTGTATAGTGGTACATATTACAGAATTTGGTGTATAGTGGTATATAGTATAGAATGTGGTGTAGAGCTGTATAGTGGTACATAGTATAGAATAAGGTGTATATTGGTTCATAGTATAGAATGTGGTGTATAGTGGTACATAGTATAGAATATGGTGTATAGAGGTACATAGTATAGAATATGGTGTATATTGGTACATAGTAAAGAATGTGGTGTATAGTGGTATATGGTGTAGAGCTGTATAGTGGTACATAGTATAGAATGTTGTGTAAAGTAGTACATAGTATAGAATATGGTGTAGAGCTGTATGTTGGTACATAGTATGGAATGTGGTGTACAGCTGGATAGTGGTACATAGTATAGAATATAGTGTAGAGTGCCACATAGTATAGAATATGGTGTATAGTGGTATATAGTATAGAATGTGGTGTAGAGCTGTATAGTGGTACATAGTATAGAATATGGTGTATAGTGGTACATAGTATAGAATATGGTGTATAGAGGTACATAGTATAGAATGTGGTGTATAGTGGTACATAGAATATGGTGTATAGTGGTACATAGAATATGGTGTATAGTGGTACATAGTATAGAATATGGTGTAGAGCTGTATAGTGGCACATAGTATAGAATGTGGTGTAGAGCTGTATAGTGATACATAGTATAGAATATGCTGTATAGTGGTATATAGTATAGAATATGATGTAGAGCTTTATAGTGGTACATAGTATATAATATTGTGTAAAGTGATACTTAGTATAGAATAAGGTGTAGAGCTGTATAGTGGTACATAGTATAGAATATGGTGTATAGAGATACATAGTATAGAATATGGTGTAAAGTGGTATATAGTATAGAATGTGGTGTAGAGCTGTATAGTGGTACATAGTATAGAATATGGTGTATAGTGGTATATAGTATAGAATGTGGTGTAGAGCTGTATAGTGGTACATAGTATAGAATATGGTGTATAGTGGTATATAGTATAGAATGTGGTGTAGAGCTGTATAGTGGTACATAGTATAGAATATGGTGTATATTGCTACTTAGTATAGAATGTGGTGTTAAGTGGTTCATAGTATAGAATATGGTGTATAGAGGTACATAGTATAGAATATGGTGTATATTGTTACATAGTATGTAATGTCGTGTATAGTGGTATATGGTGTAGAGCTGTATAGTGGTACATAGTACAGAATGTAGTGTAAAGTAGTACATAGTATAGAATGTGGTATACAGCTGGATAGTGGTACATAGTATAGAATATGGTGTATAGTACATAGTATAGAATATGGTGTATAGTGGTACATGGTATAGAATATGGGGTAGCCCTGTATAGTGGTATATATTATAGAATATGTTGTATAGTGGTACATAGTATAGAATATAGTGTGTAGTGGTACATAGTGTAGAATATGGTGTATAGTGGTACATAATCTAGAATGTGGTATAGAGGTGTATAGTGGTACAAAGTATAGAATGTGGTGTATAGTGGTACATAGAATATGTTGTATAGTGGTACATAGTATAGAATATGGTGTAGAGCTGTATAGTTGCACATAGTATAGAATGTGGTGTAGAGCTGTATAGTGGTACATAGTATAGAATATGCTGTATAGTGGTATATAGTATAGAATATGGTGTAGAGCTTTATAGTGGTACATAGTATATAATATTGTGTATAGTGATACATAGCATAGAATATGGTGTAGAGCTGTATAGTGGTACATAGTATAGAATATGGTGTATAGTGGTACATATTACAGAATATGGTGTATAGTGGTATATAGTATAGAATGTGGTGTAGAGCTGTATAGTGGTACATAGTATAGAATATGGTGAATATTGCTACATAGTTTAGAATGTGGTGTATAGTGGTACATAGTATAGAATATGGTGTATAGAGGTACATAGTATAGAATATGTTGTATAGAGGAACATAGAATAGAATATGGTGTATAGTGGTACATAGTGTAGATTATGGTGTATAGTGGTACATAATCTAGAATGTGGTATAGAGGTGTATAGTGGTACATAGTATAGAATGTGGTGTATAGTGGTACATAGAATATGGTTTATAGTGGTACATAGTATAGAATATGGTGTAGAGCTGTATAGTGGCACATAGTATAGAATGTGGTGTAGAGCTGTATAGTGGTACATAGTATAGAATATGCTGTAAAGTGGTATATAGTATAGAATATGGTGTAGAGCTTTATAGTGTTACATAGTATATAATATTGTGTAAAGTGATACATAGCAAAGAATATGGTGTAGAGCTGTATAGTGGTAGATAGTATAGAATATGGTGTATAGTGCTACATAGTATAGAATATGGTGTATAGTGGTATATAGTATAGAATGTGGTGTAGAGCTGTATATTGGTACATATTACAGAATATGGTGTATAGTGGTATATAGTATAGAATGTGGTGTAGAGCTGTATAGTGGTACATTGTATAGAATATGGTGTATATTGGTACATAGTATAGAATGTGGTGGATAGTGGTACATAGTATAGAATATGGTGTACAGAGGTACATAGTATAGAATATGGTGTATATTGGTACATAGTCTATAATGTGGTGTATAGTGGTATATGGTGTAGTGCTGTATAGTGGTACATAGTATAGAATGTAGTGTAAAGTAGTACATAGTATAGAATATGGTGTAGAGCTGTATATTGGTACATAGTATAGAATGTGGTGTACAGCTGGATAGTGGTACATAGTTTAGAATATGGTGTATAGTGGTACATAGTATAGAATATGGTGTATAGAGGTACATAGTATAGAATATGGTGTGTAGTGGTACATAGTATAGAATGTGGTTTATAGTGGTACATAGTATAGAATTTGGTGTAGAGCTGTATAGTGGTACATAATATAGAATATGGCGTATAGAGGAACATAGTATAGAGTGTCGTGTAGAGCTGTATAGTTGTATATAGTATAGAATGTGGTGTAGTGGTACATATTATAGAATGTGGTATAAAGCTGGATAATGGTACATTGTATAGAACGTGGTGTATAGTGGTACATAGTATAGAATATGGTGTATAGTGGTACATAGTATAGAATATGGTGTATAGTGGTACATAGTATAGAATGTGGTGTAGAGCTGTATAGTGCTACATAGTATAGAATGTGGTGTAGAGCTGAATAGTGGTACATAGTATAGAATATGGTGTATAGAGGTACATAGTTTAGAATATGGTGTATAGTGGTACATATTATAGAATGTGGTTTAGAGCTGTATAGTGGTACATAGTATAGAATATAGTGTATAGAGGTACAAAGTATTGAAAATGGTGTATGGCTGTACATAGTAAAGAATGTGGTGTATAGTGATTGGTACATAGTATAGAATATGGTGTATTGAGGTACATAGTATAGAATATCTTGTATAGTGGTACATAGTCTAGAATGGGGTATAGAGCTGTATAATGGTACATAGTATAGAATGTGGTGTATAGTGGTATATAGAATATGGTGTATAATGGTACATAGTAAAGAATATGGTGTATTGTACAAAGTATAGAATATGGTGTATAGTGGTACATGGTATAGAATATGGGGTAGAGCTTTATAATGGTATATAGTATAGAATATGGTATATAGTGGTACATAGTGTAGAATATGGTGTTTTGTGGTACATAATATAGAATATGGTGTATAGTGGTACATAGCATAGAATATGGTGTATAGAGGTACATAGTATAGAATATGGTGTATAGTGGTAAATAGTATAAATTATGGTGTATAGAGGTACATAGTATAGAATATGGTGTATATTCAGACATAGTTTAGAATGTGGTGTATAGTGTTACATAGAATATGGTGTTTAGTGGTACATAGTATAGAATGTGGAGTACAGCTGTATAGTGGTACATAGTATTGAATATGGTGTATTGTGGCACATAGTATAGAATGTGGTACAGAGCTATATAATGGTACATAGTATAGAATGTGGTGTATAGTGGTACATAATATAGAATGTGGTGTAGAGCTGTATAATGGAACATAGTATAGAATATGGTGTATAGTGGTACATAGTATACAATATAGTGTATAGAAGTAAATAGTATAGAATATGTTGTATAGTGGTACATAGTCTAGAATGTGGTGTACAGTGGTACATATTATAGAATATGGTGTACAGTGGTACATAGTATAGAATGTGGACTAGAGATGTATAGTGGTACATAGTATAGAATATGGTGTAGAGCTGTGTAGTAGTACATAGTATAGAATGTGGTATATAGTGGTACAAAGTACAGAATGTGGTGTAGAGCTGTATAATGGTACATTGTATAGAATGTGGTTTATAGTATAGATTATGGGGTAGAGCTGTATAGTGGTACATAGTATACAATATGGTGTAGAGCTGTATAGTGGTACATAGTATACAATATGGTGTATAGTGGTATATAGTATAGAATATGGTGTAGAGCTGTATAGTGGTACGTAGTATAGAATATGGTGTATAGTGCTACATAGTATAGAATATGGTGTATAGTGGTGTATAGTATAGAATGTGGAGTAGAGCTGTAAAGTGGTACATAGTGTAGCATATGGTGTATAGTGGTACATAGTATAGAATATGGTGTATAGAGGTACATAGTATAGAATATGCTGTATGGTGGTACATAGTATTGAATGTGGTGTATAGTGGTACATAGTGGTACATAGTATAGAGTGTGGTGTAATGGTACATAGTATAGAATGTGGTGTATAGTTGTATATGGTGTAGAGCTGTATAGTGGTACATAGTATAGAATGTTGTGTTTAGTAGTACATAGTATAGGATACGGTGTAGAGCTGTAGAGAGGTACATAGTATAGAATGTGGTGTAGAGCTGTATAGTGGTACATAGTATAGAATATGGTGTATAGTGGTACATAGTATAGAATATGGTGTATAGTGGTACATAGTATAGAATATGGTGTAAAGCTGTATAGTGGTACATAGTATAGAATATGGTGTAGTGCTGTATTGTGGTACATAGTATAGAATATGGTGTAGAGCTGTATTGTGGTACATAGTATAGAATATGGTGTATAGTGATACATAGTATAGATTATGGTGTATAGAGGTACATATTATAGAATATGGTGTATAGTGGTACATATTATTGAATACGGTGTATAGTGGTACATAGTGTAGATTATGGTGTATTGTGGTACATAGTATAGAATATGGTGTATAGTGGTACATTGTATAGAATATGGTGTATAGAGGTACATAGTATAGAATATGGTGTATAGCGGTACATAGTGTAGAATTTGGTGTTGCGCTGTATAGTGGTACATAGTATAGAATATGGTGTACAGAGGTATATAGTATAGAATGTGGTGTAGAGCTGTATAGTGATACATAGTATAGAATGTGTTGTATAGTGGTTCATAGTATAGAATGTGGTGTAAAGCTGTATAATGGTACATAGTATAGAATGTGGTGTATTGTGGTACATAGTATAGTATATGGTGTATAGTGGTACATAGTATAGAATATGGTGTATAGTGGTACATAGAATAGAATGTGGTGTATAGTGGTACATAGTATAGAATGTTGTCTATAGCAGTATCTAGTATAGAATATGGTGTAGAGCTGTACAGTTGTACATTGTATAGAATGTGGTATAGAGCTGTATAGTGGAACATAGCATAGAATATGGTGTAGAGGTGTATAGTGGTACATAGTATAGAATATGGTGTATAGTGGTAAATTGTATAGAATATGGTGTAGAGCTTTATAGTGGTTCATAGTATAGAATATGGTGTATAGTGGTACATAGTATAGAATATGGGGTAGAGCTGTATAGTTGTATATAGTATAGAATATGGTGTATAGTGGTACATTGTATAGAATATGGTTAATAGTGGTATATAGTATAGAATATGGGGTATTGAGGTAAATAGTATAGAATATGGTGTAAAAAGGTACAAAGTATAGAATATGGTGTATAATGGTACATAGTCTAGAATGTGGTGTAAAG